>CAKAOH010030655.1:1258-29393 GCA_916701665.1 Sebastiscus tertius | reverse complement strand
GAATACCATCTCTGAACGCACAACACGTCCAACCTTGAAGCAGATGAAGACCACCTGGTACTAGCAAGGTGTACCTAATAAAGTGGCCGGTGAGTGTAGAGTCGAGCCTGATTTAATGGGTCCGATCATAGCTCTAAGGAGTAGACGTTTCCTTCTGTGCAGTGATACGGTTGGCGGGTGTAGAAAGAAAACCGTTCTTACATGAATCTGCTCACAACGAGCTCTGTGGATTATCTTGAGTAACCGGGTCGCTCTGAGCGCCGCAAGCCGAGTGCCATCTAGTTCCGTTATACTGGAGAGAAGACAGAGATCTCTACGGCCGACACCTCCAACAACTTCAAATACAAAACAATCTAGATTAGGTAAAAGGAAAAATATGTATTTGTGATTCTGGGGTACACTCTCTCTTGAAGATGGGACATATTTCTGTAAACTGGGGACATTATTGGAAAGTCAAGATATTTTTGATTCTTTTCTGGTCGTCACCGGATGGTTGAGGCTTTTAAGGGAGATTCAGGTTCAAGGTTAGAATTAAATTGAGGTTAAAGTTAGAATTAGGAGCTCGAGGCTGTACGATGCACGTCAATGAGGGTCCTCGCAAGTACTAGTATGGTTATGTGTGTGTGTGTGTGTGCGTGTGTGTGTGTGTGTGTGCGTGTGTGTCGTGTTTTGAGATTTTTTTAATGAGTTTTGAAGCAGCTCTTCTGAAAATAAAGTGAGTTCATTACTACAACACCCGCTGAGGCAAATAGCTATTTATTAGACTGTGTGTGGCACAAACACACACTCGCGCACGTTCACACACACGCGCACACAAACTTAAAACACACACACTCGTGCGCACGCTCACACACACAGGCGTTTTACAGTGTCGTAATTAAGAGCATGAAGCATAAATTACAGCCGACACGTGAATGAAAGCCGCCGTGGTTGGACTGTAATGTGGTCTGAACTACAGCGTGGATGATGAAAGAGGTGGAAAGGTCGGAAGATTCAAAAGCCATAAAACTGTAAAGTCAAGAATTTTAATGAGCTAAAATTAGAGCGGGACGCTAAAAAAATCTACTTATACAATAAATACGTGTTTATATATATGTATATATGGAAGTGAAAAGTTTGCAGGAGATAAAATAAGTGTTTTTTATATTTCATGATTTCTGTTTAAGATTGTAGGATTGGATGCCCGGCTGTATGAAGATGACAACCTGATTAGATTTTTAAAAAATAAGTGCATTTGGAATTTTACATTGAAAATCTCTACAATCAAAAACACAGATGATTTTTGATTTTTACTTTTTTTTATTCATTAAATTTAAATTAAACTTTGTAGCAACTCTTCATGCATTTCTGTGTTGTGACGTTTCATGTGCACATACAAATATATATATATATATATATACACACATATATATATATACACATATATATACATACATATATATACATATATATACACATATATATATATATACACACACACATATATATACACATATATACATATATATATACATATATATACATATATACATATATATATACATATACATATATATACATATACATATACATATATATATATATATATGTGTGTGTGTGTGTGTGTGTGTGTGTGTTTACCTCCTTAAAGCTACAGTCAGGGCCTCGGGGGAGCTGGCGCAGGGACATATGACCTCCGGCTTCAAACCTTTAGTCTGGAAGACGTTGAGGAAGGCGTCGCAGGATGAGATCGACCCTGACAGACACAATTTATAAAGTCAGTTCCAGCAGAAGTCAAGATGGAGGCAGATCATTACAGATAATCTGGATACTGTACTTGTAATTAGAATTTTAGTTACACTTGGCGATGGCCACATTTGATTAACTTGTAAACCTTGAGACCTCAAAAATAGGAATTAGTTTCAGAGACTTTGTCTTGTAATTTCTGGTAATTTTTCACAATGAAAATAACTAAATAATAAGTACACTGCAACAGCATTTATATGATAAATAGGCCTACTTTTTATTTTACTTTTAACTCTCAGGAAAGAGAACTGAATTATCCGCTCCTCTGGGGTGAATCTCTGGCATAAACTTTCTTATTCATTCATTCATTTTTGCCACAGCTTGAGTATTTCTTAAAGGATGGTGCTCTTTTTTAGTAAAGATGCAAATACAACTTAACATGTCAGAACAAGGAAACTGACTTTAAACAGCGGTAACAATAGAACAGATTCATTTCTAGTTCTGTTAATAGACCTCCATTATTATGAAAATATGCATCATCCAGTTCCATCATAATGTCATACATGATATTTGCTAGAATGATTAAAAAATACATAAATGCAGCATTATATAAATAATATAAAACAATAAAATACACACAGTGTAACCTGCTAAACCAACACCAATGGGGTTAATTGTCTCCAGAGGATGAATGACTTTATGACCTTCATTAAAGCACCATGTACAGTGGATTGAGTGTGTTCTTACAGGGATTTGACCCGTCAGCCACCACCAGCATGCGCAGGGAGCTCAGGTTGACGTCTCGCTGCTCCCGGTGGGCCACCAGAGCCCAGTGCATATCCCGCGACTTCACACACGCCACCTTGGCTACACACAGAACACACATGCATACAGTATATTTATACACATCTAGTGGCCGACTGTTGGATTTCTGCTCAGCAGTTACGTCACATTTTATTGTCAGTGATCAGAAAATACATCGTAATGAAATCCAACACACGTCTCTGTGATATTAGAGGGAATGATCATGTTTACATCATTAAACTGGGACATTTCCAGTACTGCTTGCACAGAGTTTGGGTTGATTTGTTTACCTTTGTACTGGCAGACTTTTTGGATCCAGGACAGAGGGTTGACCTTCATGAGGGCGTAGGGAATACTGATGACATGCATCATGTTCATTACACTCTGACGGAGACAAACAGAGGGAGAAAGGAAGCGGAAGTGTGAGGGATGTTTCAGGACAACTTGTTCTTGTTAAGTATGAAGTTGAAATATGTAGAACTTAGACAGAAAAAGTAAATATATAACTCTACGCTCACTATTTACTGCTCAGAAGTCACCAAATGACAACATAAAAAGGATTTTCTATCTTGTATTAAAGGAAAAAAAACATATAACAGTTTAATTGTGCCATCAGAACTTTCATTCATCATTTGAAATGATTCAGCGGGACGGGGAAGTGTGTTGTTCTTACAGTCAGGACGGCGTGCCACAGTCCTACATCCTTCTTGAAGTCTAATACATTCACTATGGTCTCAGCTGGAGGACGACAGAGAGAGAGAGAGAGAGAGAGAGAGAGAGAGAATTGGAAATAAAGAGAAAACAACAAAGAGTAATTTAAGAGAGAGAGAGAGACATTAACGCCACATTCAGGGAGACACAACAACAGTATTGTGTCTAAGGTGAAGTGTAAAAGTGTGTGTTACCTTCTGTGTATGAGCAGGACTGTGTGAGGGCCTGGCAGTGTGTGAGCATGGCTATCCTCATCACCGTCACACCGAGGACGCTGCCGTCTTTACAGGTCTTATACTGGACACACAGAGACAGACAGAGACAGACAGAGGGTGAGAGAGACAGAGAGAGAGTGAGTGTACTAAAGATGTGTACTTACAGTACTGTGCGTCTACGGCTCATTGATTTTGTTCTGACAGATTATTTTGAGGTACTTGTGCTCTTTCCACTTCATGCAGCTTTGTACTTCTACTTGTGTGTCACAAAAGTGTGACACGCCAATGGACGGAAGGACGGACAGAAGGACGGACGGAAGGACGGACGGAAGGACGGACAGAAGGACGGACAGAAGGACGGACAGGCAGAGCGCTATATACCCCCGAATACGTTGTCGCAGGGATTTAATAATGACAACTAGTCTGTCGCCTACGACTATGGTGTTGTCAGAGTCAGAACTCTGCACGTGAAAAGATATCTTAGCTCTCAGTCAACGGTGTGACTATAGACGAATTCGGCGACCGGTTTGTGTGTTCCACCATCTAGCGGCGCCGCCATGACTGCAGTGGCAAGTCGTAGAGACTCTACTCTCTGCTAACATTATTAACTGGTGACTTTCAGCCGAATGTGTCTGTGGTTGCTCGTAGCAACTTAGGTAAATGGCCGGCGTAGAAGTAAACTTGAAGGCTTTTACGAGGACATGCTAATTTAAAAGTTATTTTTTTTCTTTTCAATAGTAACGTTACATAGAAAGGAAAGGTAAAAGTAGAAAACTGTACACTTCTTAGGTCAACTTGTGTAATGTAGGAAGATGCCACCGCAGTAAGTCATCTTGTCATAACAATATTAATATATGTTTGAGGCCTGATGTTGAATGATGAACCTGAAGTTTCTTTTTTTCTTGAGTCTCAAAACCAAAATGATTGGCGAGCGCTGCGGAGTCGACAGCAATCGATTTGATTCTTTCCAAAATAAGATCTCCTCCGTCTGGCACATATCTGACAAATGACTGCTGGAATGAAAACTAGGCACATTATGGGCTGCTATTAAAGTTATGAATCATGCTGAGACATTAACAAAAAAACTGTTAGTGTTACTGAAAAAAAAGAAATGAGAAATTTCTTTGAGCCGCAGTCATTTCATCTGTCTCGGCTGTCTGGGACGAGGCCTCTGTTAAAAACAAAAGGTCGATCGTTTTTCAATCATCTCTCGACTTTCATCATTTTCAATCCGCAGTGCAATCAAGGAGACATTTCACCTCGCAGCCGGCGAAACTGCTGCCCGGCCGCTTAAAGGTAAATTCAAATCAATCAGACGAGATGATATCATTGATCAGCAGCGAAACATCCACTCGGCTGCAGTGTGATTCTGATCCAAAAGACATGCAGCACCATTGATTTCCATTCACTAGATAGTAATGAGTGGAACTACACGAGTGGAAATGTTCCGTTGCCCCAGAGTAGACACACTTCCCTCGGTGTTCGTATCGGTGCGTTACCTCGATGTAGGCCGTGTCCTGGTTGGCGTCCTTGATATGTGGGAACCAGTCTCGGGGAGGTTTGGAGAGGTGTTTGGACTCGGTGACGAACCACAGCACCTTGGGCCAGCCTGGACGCACGGGGACACAAAACAAACATCCTAATGTCTCCAACGTCTGGGAACAACATTCACAGGTTGATCTTTCCTTCCTGGTTTACCTGCTAAACCTCATTTAGACTGGAACCAGGTTTTTAACTAGAGTTAGGACTGGATTTGGATTTAGGATTCATTGTGTGATGATAGTTAGTTTGCTTTTTTTGGTCAGAATTAGGGCTGTCAATTAATTCAAATATTTAATCCAGATTAATAGCAAATGAATCACATTTTTTATCAGTTCAAAATGTACCTTAAAGGGAGATTTGTCAAGTATTTAATCCTCTTATCACCATGGGAGTGCAGCAAATATGCTGCTTTATGCAAATGTATGTATATATTTATTATTGAAAATCAATTAACAACACAAAACAATGACAGATATTGTCCAGAAACCCTCACAGGTACTTGTATGTATGTATAATGTATATGTATATGTAGTATTTGTACTTACTTATGTATAATACAATATATAAATACATAAATAAATGAATAAATAAATATAAAAAATAAAAATTGAAAGGAAAAATAGATATTTAAAATAAAATAAAAAAATACATATAAAAATAAGAATGGAAAATAAAAAATAGATAAATAGATGACGTTTGATGAAAAAAAATGAAAATGGAAAAGAAAAAATGGAAAACATAAAAAATAAATAAATAAATAAATATAAAAAATGGAAATCAATTACCAACACAAAACAATGACAGATATCATCCAGAAACCCTCACAGGTACTGCATTTAGCATAAAACAATATGCTCCAATCATAACATGGCAAACTGCAGCCCAACAGGCAACAACAGCTGTCAGTGTGTCAGTGTGCTGACTTGACTATGACTTGCCCCAAACTGCATGTGATGATCATAAAGTGGGCATGTCTGTAAAGGGGAGACTCGTGGGTACCCAGAGAACCCATTTACATTCACTGATCTGGAGGTCAGAGGTCAAGAGACCCCTTTGAAAATGGTCACGACAGTTTTTCCTCACCAAAATTTAGCGTACGCTTGGAGCGTTATTTAGTCTCCTTCGCCAGAAGCAAGTATGACCTGGTTGGTACCGATGGATTCCTTAGGTTTTCTAGTTTCATATGCTTTAAATAGCTTTAAAACTGAGCTGCTACAACCTGACAATTGCAAGTTGCGTTAATGCATTAAAGAAATTAGTGGCACTGTATGCTTAATGAAAGGTGCCATTAATATGTGCGGAGTTAACTCAAACAATACTGTATATTACTGTATCAGACATCCAGGACTTGACGTCAGTCTGCTGCTCGTCATCCACATATCACTGAAAAGAAATGTATTATTTAAGTGGAAGCATGTGGAGCATCTACAGGTTTTACTTCCTCCGTTATAAAGATTATCATTCCTACGAGGATGTCAGTGAGTGTTTACAAGGCAGAACATGAGTGGATGTAAAATCCTGAGTATGTTAATGTCTGAATTAATGCTGCCGGGCGGTGAGACAGGAGAAACAATCAGCCATGTGAATGAGAAGAGTTTAAAGCCTGCTGATCAATAAGAGGAGCACTCCACCTTAATGACACACACACACACACACACACACACACACACACACACACACACACACACACACACACACACACACACACACACACACACACACACACACACACCTAAATCCATACTGAGTGAGGAGCAGTAAATCTGGCGGCATCATGTTGCTATTTATACATCCATTACTGAAAAGCAAACAGTCGTTATTAATCACTAGGACTCTCTCTCTCTCTCTCTCTCTCTCTCTGTTCGGTGCTAATGTCTCTCTATTCTCAATTCATCATGTGTCTCTTTCTCTCTTCCTTCTTGTCGGCTGCTTCCCCATCGATTTGCAAAATCGCTTCACTGCCTCTCTCTTTCTCTTTTTCTACTCTCTCTCTCTCTCTCTCTCTGTGTGTCGTCCATTACTCAGCCTCGCTGTCTGCTGCCATCAGTCTGTCCATTCATTCATCCCACTGACAGACACAGGAAGGATGGGCTGAAACAGGCACAGATCCTCTGACATCTGACCTCTGAACTCACTGTATTACTGGGCTTATTACTGCCTTGTAATGGCATTTACATCTCATTTTTATTTAATGTTATCTAATTGTATTGTAATATTGTGTTTTTAAATGTTGCCCTGAAGCATTTCTTCGCCTCATGTAAAGCAATTGTCTCTGTGTTTGAAAGGTACTATACAAATTAACTTACCCTGCCCAGCGTTCAATGTTTTCCCATCATTTAAAAATGATTACTTCCCGGTTATGCATCACTATTTTCAGAGAAATTCTAGATTTTTTTTTGCCATAATTTAACTTTAATTTTAAGGCGAGACACTACAGGCAAAAAAACATTGTTTTTCATGCACTGATCAATTTTGATCTTCTGATCTTCTTTCAGACTAGTGGAAAGAAAACACCCAAAATACATATTTGAGTGTTTATTTTACTACTTTGTCTATTTACATCCGTAGATTTCTCCTAAATTCACCAAAAGTTAGCATTAGATAATGCCTCATTTGCATATTTAAACACAACATTTCAGAAAACGTGTAATACAAAAACAGAATTGTCTTAATGTCAGTAATCAACTGGGGAAGTTTCATGGTGATATCTATTGGTTCGATGTTTACCGTATTCACCTGTAGTGTTTGATGATTAGAAACACAGAAAAGCATTAATCATTAAAACGGTGCTTTTTTCCTAATTTGGTGACGTTCTCCGACATGGAGGCGAGAATAACAACTTTTTCTTCAAGAATTCAACGTAACATGAGTAACTGATATACAAATAGTCATTTTGTGGGTGAAGTATTCCTTTAAGTATTCAGTGATGTCAGCAGCTGTCTGATAATGATAATATGATGTTTATGTTTCAGTGTTTATGATCATCTTCAGTACACTAACACATAAGCACTAACATGCTGAAAAGGTTTCAACATTGTTTGATCCTGGCAAGAACTGCCACTAATACTGGGATCTTGATTCCTGATATTTAGTGTGCATAGTTTGTGCATGTTGCCACGGAGACACTCCAAACCGGAGTGTGTACAGACCTTTGAACTGTGGGATCTCTCCAGTGGGACTCTTGGGTAAGCCTTTATGGCAGGCGTCGCTGGTCAGAGCCACCGTCACTCCACAGCTCCCCAACAGAAACCCGATCTGCTGACTGCCGGCGTCCTGGACAGAGACAGAGACATCAAATGTGATTAATCATCTCAACTGGATTCTGATCAATCGATCGATAACGGCTTCTTGGTCCTGCTCAGATCCTCTGCTCTGTGCAGTTGACTGTGACATGAAACCTTCCTAACTGAACCATCAGTACAACTGTGTTAAAAACTAACTGGTTCTTGGTTCTCGGTACGAGGTAAAAGCCTGTGGACATGAAAATGAAAGGAGAGAAGTCAACTTAGAGCTGCGAAATTAATCAATTATTAATCGTGATCATGATTTTGGATTCCCGCAATTAAATGAACATGATCGACTGCGATATTGACGTTTAAGATGTGTGCTCCGCTCACAGAAAACTCTGCAGCGTAATCAAATCAAGCACTTCGACATGTTTTGACTTCACTTTTAGAAAGCTGTCATGCCGCCCTGTGTGAACCCTTCAGCGGCAGCCGGGGAAAAACCTTCCTGAATGTTTCCGCTGCAGTCCAGAGTAGAAGAGTAAAACACTGTATAGTACTTGTTAATAATCGTGCAGCCTATGTCAACTACAACTCCCAAGGTTCATTTAAGTACGTAACATTCAATAATTAAAGGGACTGTTTGTAACTTTCAGAAATGCTTCTTAACAGCGACACCTGTGGCCGTGAAATCAACGAAAGTCAGCGTCGAGCTCGCTCTAAATATACCTGAACGAACATCGCTCAACACAGTGAGGCGACACACGTCAACTAAAACCACAATATCACTCTATATTTCAGCTGCTTGGCAGTAATGTTAGCTGACCAGACCAAGGTCTCTCCATGAATCAATGCTGATACTGTGTTTGCTTCTCCTGCCTCAGCACAGGCTCAGGCAGCGGGGCTCTGTAGCGAGAAACTCGTCTCCCTCCGCCTGCAGCTGGAGAGAGCAGGAAGACACCGGCACCCGGGCGGTCACGAGACGACAAGGTTTCTCTCTGCAGAGTCCCGTCACTTCACAAGACACGGGAAACCTCTGTTGGTCTGGAGGAGCTGCAGCAGTTATTTCTGCACAAACGTCCCCTGTACATTCACTAGATATTCTCAGTGCTAAACTAACTCTTCTGCAGTGTGGAGTGAGCGCGCGTTCACGTCTAGAGGTGGAGCGAGTACGCGAGAACGCGCGCTGTCTGAGTGAAGGTGAGCAGGCAGAGGAGGAGAGACTCCAGCCATATGCGAGCGCGCATGTGTCCCGACCCGCTACATTTATACGCTTAAAAAGTTACAAACAGTCCCTTTAAGCCTAAAAATTCTGATGTAGGCATCGGCAACAGGAAATGGAAGCTGAAATGGAACACTTTGTAGAAACCTCAAAGTCATTTCATTCGGTTCACTTTCAGATTCTGGATCAAGTTAGGAAGACGTCAGAAAATATGGCGCCGTGTTTTTAAGCGCACACTTATAACTTCCTTTATGAGGATAATCTGAAAGTGAGCCCATATATATTAAATAATGTAACCATATTATATTCTTTCTCTGGTATATGTCAAGTTAAGTCTATTTTATTTATATAGCCCAAAATCACAAATCACATGCCTCAGGGGGAAAACCACTAAAACAAGACGACACTATCGTACAGATGACCACTTCATATGGTCGATACAGCAGCACGCTCTACAGGTACATGTCTGTAATCTTAAACATCCACTGCAGTGATATTCTCTTTTTAAATATAGTTTGTAGAAATGTGATTCATCAAGTGGTCAGTGTTTGGACGGCTTTCAAATCCCTTCAGCTGCAGCTCTACCAGTCAGTTAGAAACGAACCAAGAGGCAAACGAGACAGTTCTGCTGGATTCATATTGTAAACACTTCTATACGTATCCCATGTTTTATAACTGCACCATTTGACCCCCCTTTAGACTAATCTGCCATATATTTGATTTGCTCTGCTCTCATCAAACATCCATATTATGAGCTGTGCATGATATCTTGCAGTAGAGTCAGATGAAATCACGTCATTTTAATCTAAAACATGTGAGATTGTGAAAGTGGAATTCTTCTCTTTGTGGCCAGAGTATTAAAATGACTTCATGGAGCAGAGGCATGCGGATTTTGCTTTCTTTTTTAATGTATTAATGTTCAAGTTTATGGTTTGAGCAGCAGGTGAACAGACGTTTTGATTACATATAACCTTTGTTTCAATTCAATTATTAGCTGTACTTCAGCTTGTAGCAGGTTCTACAGGATCTAGTGGACATATGTATTTGCTTAAGTTGTACAGAAACCATTTAAAGGTGACACTTTATGGACTAGTCGCAGGTTGTGTAAGATCACTTTACAGAAATGTGTCCACAACAAAGCAAGGAGATACAGCGTTCACTAACAGCATTAAAACATGTTTTTCTGATCAGGTCTCTTAGTGTCCCCAGAGTCACAACTAAACATGCAGAAGCAGCGTTCAGTTTTTATGCACCAAATATCTGGAACAAGCTCCCAGAAACCTGCAGGTCCAACTCTGAGTGTTTTAAATCAAAGCTTCAAACTGTCCTGTTTGCTGCTGCTGCTGCCTTTAATTAAACCAGATAATGATCTTATATACTGTACTAGAGCTTCTACTCTTGTGTGTTATATTCTATTTTAGCTTCTATCCTAGCTTTTGTTTTTAGCTTGTTTTTATTTTCTAATCTTTAATGTTTTTATAACTGTTTTAATTATGTCTTAATGGTCTTTTGTACTTTGTCGCAATGTTATTGAATGTTTATGTAAAGCACTTTGATTTGCCCTGTTGCTCAAATGTGCTCTACAAATAAAGCTGCCTTGCCTTGCCTTATTGCCTTGTTGCCTTGCCTTGTTGCCTTGTTGCCTTGCCTTGTTGCCTTGTTTTGTTGCCTTGCCTTGTTGCCTTGCCTTGTTGCCTCTCCTTGCCTCAGCAGCAAAACTACGTTTCCGCCATTTTGGACTGAAAGCGACTACCAGACGGGAGTAAAACGTCCAGATAATTAATTCTATTCTACGGTCTTATTTTACTGATGTGTCCTGAAGTTGAACAATAAAATATTATCAATATAATAATAAGCGTTTTTAATCCAACATGGCGGCAGCGGCGGTTATAAAAAAAAAACCAAAAGAACACATCGGAGATTCATCTCTTTGCTTCTGTAGTCATTGTTGTGGCCCCTTAAACCTAGTTAAAAACACCACCTTAAATTGTACACTAATGATATATAACAGCAGCAAGCAAGGTTTTTTTTTAATGTCATGCATTAATCCTGAATTATATATTTTTTTAATTACTCAGTACCACTAAAACCACATATCTTTCTGCTGCCAGCAGGTGGCGCTTTGCCTTACAGTGCACCACTATTGTTGGAAAAGCAGTAATTCCCCACTCTGTGACAGTGTGGTTCAATTAATGATGGAAGAAGTATTCAGATAGCAATACCACGGTATAAAAATACTATAATATAATACTATATATAATAAAAAGTCTTGCATTCAAAATCATGTTGAAGTAAAATTACATATATATTAGCATTTAAATATACTTAAAGTCCCAAAATTAAAAGTACTCATTATGCAGAATGGCCCATTTCAGAATAATATATGCTGTATTTATTATATATTATAATTAATGATGCATTAATGTGTTCATCATTTTAATGTAGCTGGTAAAGGCGGAGCTCATTTTAACTAATTTATGTTGCTTAATCCATAATAACACATCATCATTTATTAGTTGATGATCTGAACCTGTAAAGTAACTAAAGCCGACAGATAAATGTAGTGGAGTAAAAAGTACAACATTGGCTTCCAAAATGTAATGGAGTATAAGTATAAAGTAGCATAAAATGGAAATACTCAAGTGAAGTACAAGTACCTCCAAATGAAGTACAGTACTTGGTTACATTCCACCGCTGGGTTCAATGAGTTGCTCATATGAAAAAGTGATTTAAGAAACAAATTGAGAGAGATTTGGGTCCCCTTTTATTTATTTATGTACTTATATGTTTATATACTTAAAGGGACAGTGTGTAGTATTTGGCGGCATCTAGTGGTGTGGTTGCAGATTGCAACCAACTGAGCACCAGTCCGCTCACTCCTCCCTTTCCAAAACGGCGGTAACGTGAGCCGGCGAGTGCAAAACCTTAGGAGCAAGGGAAGTCAGACGACGGCTGGCGGTACCGAGGTTTAGCACTCTGCGGCTCACGTTAACGCCATTTCACAAAAACATGAAAGTCTCTCTCTGGAGCCAGTGTTTGGTTTGTCTCTGGGCTACTGTAGAAACATGGTGGAGCAACATGATGGACTCCGTGAAGAGGACCCGCTCCCTATGTAGATGTGAAGGACTCAAAGCTAACGAAAACACAACGATTCTTAATTTCAGGTGATTATACACTAATAAAAACATAGTCATGAATATTATATTCCATTTCTGCTAATAGATCCTCCGAAATGTTACACACTGTTCCTTTAAGTAATGTATGTTTTTTGTTATTTATTGTGTTTTGTAACTTTATAAATGTGTTTAACATGAATTAGTAAAAGCCAAAGCCACACTCGGACCTCCACGGACTCTGACACACTCACTTCGGCCGCCCTGATGCCTCCCAGATGACGCTACAGCGCGCTGTGACAATCCAAACTATGACTCAAACAAACCTACACCACCACCACCACCACCACCATCAACAACAACAACAGCAGCAGCAGCAGCAGCAGCAGCAGCAGCAGCGGAGATGTTTCTTCAGAGACATTTGGCTCTGATTACACCTCAGCAGAGCTCAGTGTCCTCTGTGCTGCACCATGACTCACCACGGCGCCTTTCTGATGACTCATGTTCTCAATACAATCCCCCCGGTGAAGAATTAGCCCCATTGACTGGTGTGAATTAGCGTTGTTGGGCTCTGCTGCGCGTCCTCTTTTCAACTCACTAATGCCGTTTGACGTGAAGAAAAAGAAGAACTGCCTGAAGTCCAACTGTTGACTCAAACAACTGAAAACAGACTCCCATCACATTCTCTCTTCCTCTGACTTATTATCATACATTTGCAGATCTGTTAAATAGAAATGTATACTTAAAAACTATGCTCCAGCAATGTTTAGTCCTAGAAAGATAAAGTTAGCGCACGTTTCAGAGTACAACGGAGATAGACCTGCAACAAATCCTGTCTTTGTAAAGCTGATATTTACACACGACACTCATTTCTGAAGTTCTTCACACCTGGTACCAATGTATTTGTTTACGATGTTTTACTGTTGTTATTCACTATCTTTTTCTTTCTTTCTTTCAATTTTCCTGTTTTCCTGTCTTAGTTTCTCTGTTAATACAGCGTGCATATGGAGAACTCTTTATATTTGGATGCACACTGTGGTCTGGAAAAGTGTTTCGAGACCTCTGTGAATATCACACACGAATATATTTACTTTACTTTTATTGAAGTGCATTATATTGATAATATTTTGTTCCATCTAATATACAAAACACCTCCGTACCATCCATACTTCATGACACATTTGACCCAGGAAAGTTGACTTAATTAATTAAAAGGCTGCCATTCTATTCTGATTTGTTTAGATCTACATGATGCATCCGTTCAAACACTCATTGACACCCAAATCATCCTGTGGAAAGCTCACCTTCCTGGTCAGCGGTACTTCTATTGGCACAGGGACGACTTCGGCCAGCAGGCAGCCGTAGAACGCCGTCATGAAGGCAGCGGGGTCGTTGTTTGGGAAGACCAGCGCCACCTACAGGGCAGACGGAGACGGGGGAGACGAGTTAGCATTGGTACACAGGAAATAGTTCTCTCTGCCTGTTTAAGCCTGAAATTGCATCTAAAATGTACAGGTGGGTGACGAGTGAAAGGAAATCATAAAGTGTGTCAGTAAGTGATTTAATTTGTGACTCATCTGTAACCAACACATTTTGTGTTTCACTACAGAACGAAAAGGCAAAAAGAATAATTTAACCCCCAAAAACCTTATTGTGCTGTGTGTGTGTGTGTGTGTGTGTGTGTGTGTGATGTTGAAGGATGATCACTGATATGGATTGTCGCCAGCCGAGCAGCCGATGGGTCTTATCGGAGAAGAATAAGGCTAAATCTTTCAGAGGGCATCTGGTCAGTGTCTCTCGCCTGCTGTCTCTAAATCCTTCCCCTCATATCTTCCTTTTTCTACGTTTGCTATTGTTTTTCTCCCCAGTCAGTCCACCTACAGTATCACATACAGTACATACTGTTGAGCTTCCCTCTCCAGTATCTCTCTCCATGGCTGAGCGTCTCTCTGTTTATCTCCCTTCTCTGTTTCAGCTCATTTCACTTCAGTTTTACTGGCACACTGAGGTCACGTTAAACTGCCAAAAAACTGTTATATAACGGCTGCAAATATGACAACAAACCCGTGGATGTAAAGAAAAGGAAATCAGAACAATAAACTATGAACGGGGGGAAGTAAATATATTATAAATCAAGAAAAGGAAAGTGGGTGAAACATTCAATAAACTATTTATTTCACTTTTTTTCTGCACACCTGAACCAAAGAGTCCAGAAGCAAAGAGACGAAACTCTGCTGCTTTTTTGACAACAGCTGCTAGATGGCGCTGCGGTAGAGCTGTAGCCTTTTTGCACAGAAAACGGCAATGAGTCTGTGGTCATGGATGTATAAAGAGACGTCTGTAAATCAGAGGATCATTTTTTTCGAGGTAAATTAACTTCCCAGTACGAACACTTAAATATCCCTCATTTAAATCATGATGTCCTAAAAGTAGTCAAATGAACTAACAGCTGAATCCAGAGTTATTTTCCTCTCCATAATGAACGTGCATCAGACCCACAGCGGGACCGCACCGCCCGGCACGCTCATAGGACATATTCGGTTCTGCCAGCTTCCTGCTAGCTGTATGTGGCTGTAATAATGGATATATTGGCTGTAATTCATCACTTTAGTATCTTCTAATACTCCCGTGGGCTGTGTGCTGTCAGCCTGTACCGTGGTGGATGTATTAACGTCTCTGTTCCCAAACAACCAGCTATCGGCCAGTAGCTAGTAGCGCTAGTAGCATGACATCAACAGGATTTAATGGAGCTGTAGGCTATTTACTAACATGCAGGACACAACCTCTTCTACATCCATGGTCTGTGGGATCTATTGGACCCTCGGAGGCGTAGCTCTGCTGCTGGGTGCTGATGTTGCAATGAATGTAACGAACAATTGGCTTTCACTTCTTATCAATGAACGAACTGGTTCTGAACCAGGGGAACTGCTTTTTGTATTAATGTACCTAGAGCATGACAATAAGATAAGATAACATTTGCAATGACAATGTGGTGCTAAAAAGTCTTAAGTGTAATGCCAGAAAAAATATTTAATGCAAGTGAGCATTTCCTGCAGCAGATACAAGAATGCAGCATATTTCATATCCCCCATAATAGCCCAGAATCAGCTAATGCTAAGACAGGTAACTAAAGTTAAAACAATTAATTAGATTCGATTTAATGCAATAAATACTACCTTTATAACGTTCATAATGTTCATCATGAGTAGATTGGACTTTTGTTTTGAGAATAGTGACATCATGTTAATGTCCTCTCCACAGACTCATTCTGTACATTTCACTACATGTTTCCTTGTTGGTGAAGATCATATCTACGCCATGAAAGCTCATCTGAAACATATTTCCTGTGTTTCTATCTGCCATCTTTCACCCGGGACATGAACAAAACATCCAACATGTCTCTACAACGTCACGGCGGAGCCTTTATCTCCTGCTCAGCCATGTTGGATCCAGTTTGGCTCCAGTTGCATGTTGTGATGATAACGATGAACCCCGACTTAAGTGCTGTTTAATAGCTTCCATAAGGCTGGATGTGTGTGTGTGTGTGTGTGTGTGTGTGTGGGGTTGCAGCTATAAGCTAAGTGCACCTGAGCGAATGAGAGCGGTGTAATGATGCTTTAACAGGACTAAAGTTGACGTGCAGGTCTCACTGGAGACGTTCAGGTTTCATCTGTAGATCAGTGGAGGCTGGTCCATAAAGGCAAGAGGGAGGTCAAAATATATATAAAGGAATAAATATATAGAATATAGTGACACATTACACACACACGTAGTTCATTCCCACGCAGAGCCACACCTGCCCTGTTTCTAAGAGATGTTGACATGTCATCATCACATACAGGGATCGGTAAATCGGAAGAAGGTCTGGATGCTTCCTCATAAATACTTAATAGTGAATAAGGATGAGGAAGTGACCCTCACAATTATTCATAAATATTACCCTGTCAACCACTACATGCAGGAATTAAAAAAGACATAAAGACCTTTGCAGATTTGTCATTGATAATAGCTTTAAAGACATTATTATGGGAACATGTGGTGTTTGGTTTCTTCAAAACCTCTCAAAAATAATAATAATAATAATAATAATAATAATATTTTCTTAATGTTTTGTGTCATAAATATAAATTTAACAATAAAAATATCTTATAGATTATTCAGTAGCTTATCTGATTTGAAAAAAAAATAAATAGCTGAAAGGCAGTTTGGATGACATTTGAATTGCAAAATTTCATTTGTATAAATATTATTAGAATACACCATTGACATTCAAAATAACATAAATAAATTAATAAATGCATACTTATAGGAATTCTTTGTGATGCCAATCTTTTGAATTTTCTGTAGTGGTTTATATTTGTTTTCACGGAATATAAAGAGTTCTGTGGAGTTGGGAAACTTTAATATTTTCTCCCTCTAGAACATGTCATGACCCCCCATATATCTCATGAAGCCATTTAGACATGTTCTACTTGATATGAAAATGAAAATGAATAAAAAATAAGCCTGAAATTGAAACATTTCTTAGTTCTGAAAGTCACATCACATCCACAAACCATACTTGATTCTTCACCAGGCTCTGAGACGACCTCTAATTCATAAAACAACAGCTTCTGTATCATTTAAAACCTCGTCAGCCTCTAAACACTGTCTCAGTAAAACCATCCTGCAACACGGTGACACCCCTCGTCAAAATAACACTAAAAAACAACACTGTAATTCCTCAGTGTGGAACTTATTATAACTTCAGCTAAATTGTGAAAAACACCAGTTTGTAATTCACACTGAGCGGCGAGGAAAAGGAGTTGTACAGTGATTAAAACACACACACCCTTCCGGCTGAGATACATTAAAATAAATACCCACACACGCTGGCATCGAGCCAGTCTTGACTTAGTCTCCGACCGAGAGGGAAATGGAGCTTAAAATAAAGATGAAAGAGGGACAAGAAGAAGGGGAACAGAGACGCTGGGGGGTGTCGCATGGCAGCAGACACATGTGGGACTGTTACTGAAGCTTTTTCCACTTCAGTGTGATCGTGTGTTCATGTGTGGAGGCGTGTGGACTGTGGAGCGCTGCTTAAAGAGGCCCTGAGTGTGACGTGATGATTATACTGACAGGAAAGGAAGGAAGGACTACACATGTGTCCATTTTTAAAACACTGAGTAATGGCCGTGCGTCGGCGTCGCCAAGGATCGTTTGGCCGGTACCCAAAAATCTTGAGAGGTGATGTCAGTTAACGGTCTGTTTTTTTAACCCAGCTGCTCTGTGATGTTTAAAACCAAAGAAAACCAAAGAGACAACAGATGAGACTGAGCAGTCTCTGAGCAGTGTTGACTCTGCTGAAGTGCATCAGGGACCCGGGCCCGGATCTGAGCACACTTGTCCCCAAAGTCCAGTTCGATGGATTCGTGTGAACGCTCCGTACCGTACTCGGGCACGGTTCGTCGATCCCCCAGCAGGGGGCGACTCCTCTGGTTTCTAAAATAAGTCTGATTGTATAGAAGTCTCTGAGAAAACATTGTAAACATGAGTTTATGGTCTCGATCACTAGTTTCAAGTCTTCTTCAATACAGTATGATGTTCATTTAGTAAATTATGGTCCCATTTAGAGTCAAATAGACCATAAAGCAGGGGATGCTTTAGGTCGGGGCTACTTTGTGATTGACAGGTCGCTACCACGGCGTTGTCCGGTCTGGGAGTTGTCCGTGGTACCCGACCCGAGTCAGTACTGGCCCGATGTCCGATCTGATATCAGTGCATCCCTAATTTTGATTTCATGGGAACTTTAATGTCTTTACTTTCAAGTCAAGTCTGTAGTTCGTCAAGTTCTCACAGCAGTCACAAGTCAAGTTAAAAGTTTTCTGACTGACGTCCGCATCAAGTTCAACTCTCGAGCCTCAAGTTGGGATCTGACTCCAACCTTTCGCCACCAATGTGTGTCCCCTCCACCCCCAATCCATCAGCACCATCTGTTCTGTTTACTCACCCGGTCTCCAGGTCTGACGAGCGGTTCCTGTTTGGTTCCCAGTTTGTGCAGCAGGTTGTAGGCCACCTTCACACTTCTGGACCACAGTTTCCCTAGAGGCAGATTACGAGAATTATTATTATGAAACTATAGAAAGCATGCAGGGAGGAGACAGGAAACAATAGAGTTCTCTGTGGAAGGTTAGAAACGACCGCTAACGGCTAAGGTCAAGAGGTCAAAGTGATTGTCAGGAAACTTTTTATGTGTTTTTTAGAAAAGAAAAAATGTCTTTGTTGGACTTTTTCTTTTTCTTACGAGTGCACGGAGGAACAAAGGATGATATCACAAGCCCCCATATGCAAGAGATTACTGCGCTGACATGACGCTCAGTGTTAAAACACATTATTTCACCTCGCGGGTAGACTGGTATGGAGATGATCACACAGATTTCATAACATCCAGCAGAAACCCAAAGCCTGTGGAGTAATTGGATCCATGTACAGTGATACTTTACACACACAGAGACACGACCACAGCACATTAGAGGAAGTCATACAGGCCACATCAGTGTATCATTACAGCGATAAAGGCTTTTGGTATCTTGACGGATGTCTTTAGTTTTAATTTCAGTGCTCACGCTACTTTAGGCAACATGAACTCTTTACCTCTTTTTAAAAAGAAACAAACTGAGAATTATAATTATGTTTGTCAAAAGAACTGCAGCTTTAAATATCACCTCGTATAGATATATAATATTATCTAATCTTTCCGATCAGTTTCATTTTACCCGCCATGCGTAGTTGGCTCTGTTCATTAACGCAGTAACTCACAACAATAGAATCAATTTCCTTCCTTTGCTGTATTTTTTTTTTTAATTCAGACTGGCAGACGCAGATACTATGCATGAGCGATCCAGCGTGAATTCCTCATTGTTTTTCACGCTAAATGGGGTTTTTCTGATGTTTGTCAGAGCTAATGAATTGAAGAAAAGGAGAGCTTTGGGATCCCACGAGGAAAACAGACAGTTAGGAGAGAAAAACAACATAAACAGCAAACAAAGGCAGAGCAGCAGCAGTGACTCGGTTACACAAGGTGCGAACAGAGTTCATGAAAAGTGTAAGTTAAAGAAAGAATTTAATTAATGAATTCAGAATTAAAAGCCACAAATCACAGTGATAATAACGGTGATAATAACGGTGATAATAACGGTGATAATAACGGTGTCTTCCAGGAGTATTAAGTGATTTCTTTCCATTTAAACTTCCTTCGGGATGCCAGGACAACTTAGAAAGTAATTATTGCTTAAAATCTGCCAAGCAACTGCTTTTTAAAAGACCTGTGCATGTGGGCTTACTTAACAGTTTATGACGCACATACGAGTTGAAATATTCTCAGGCCCCGATCACACTGATGTCCACAGGATCCGTCCTTTCCAGCCGTGCAATGCATTCTGGTAGCGTAGCATTGTGCTTCGAGAAACAGACCATCACGTCGGCCGCTCCTCTTTTACATAAAGTTGAGGTCTAGGTTGCTTTATACAAATCAGGGGCGTCCGGCACGACTCACTCGCCACCTCTAGAAACTCCCTGGAAACTTTGAAATGAACCGTTGTCGATCCAAAAATGATGACAGACTCAGCAACTGCATGGCCTATTTCTTACATCAGATGTTCTCAGAAACACGTTTTCAATGAACTATGTTCAGAATATACGAGAGAAAAGTTTCCAAACGAGCCGCCGTGTTGGTTCCGGTTTGAAAGCTGGGAGGAGCAGCCCACGAGTGAAAGCGTTCATCCAATCAGATGCCTAGCACCTTGTATGGGTGGGAAAAAAATGTATTCACCTATGAAACCCTATTCTATTTTTTAAGACTTTAAAATACATTTTTTAATGCCAGAACGTGACGTCATGAAACAAAGCAAAAACCAAACAAACCAAATGCTGAAAATCAAACAGTATCAATTTAGACATTTTCAGCAATAAATCGTAATATCGAATCACAATACTTGTAGAATTGCAATACATATTGAATCGGCACCCAAGTATCGGGATAGTATGGAATCGGGAGATACAGTTGGTGAATCGTTTTCAGCCCTAGTGCCTTGTGGCTGCCCGTCAAACGTCCACTGCTGGGAAGCGAGGCGACTCCTTGCATCCAAAAACAAAAACCCTGTGGACACGTACGATGAGACACGTCACTACAGAGACACGTCACTACAGAAACACGTCACTACAGAGACACGTCACTACAGAGACACGTCACTACAGAAACATGTCACTACAGAAACACGTCACTACAGACGCTTGGGAGCGCTATTTAGCCTCCTTCCCGACAAGCTAGTATGACGTGGTTGGCATCAATGGATTTCTCAGGTTTTCTAGTTTCATATGATGCCGGTATCTTCACAGTGTTTTAGAGAATCGATACGATATCACAACACATAATATCACCATACTCGTGTGTATTGATATTTTCTTACACCCCTAGGTCATGGTTAGAAGGACTGTTATGAGTGATGTCCCGCTGATGAGTATCAGGACAGTGTTAAAGCAACAGGAACAACTTCACTAACTGATACCCAGAGGTTATCTTTTCTGTAGGTGAAACTACTGAGTGACCCTGAATGAATTCGGGGAGGAGGATGCCTTCTTCAAGGGCACTTCAGCAGCGATAGTGAGCACGCTGGAGGTGACAACCAGCCGTCCTCCAGCTGGAAAAAACATGTCCAACAATCAGAGGACAGGACTCCCGCTGGCACGTTAGAAAGCATCTCTCCTGCTGAAACTGCACAAGAGTCCAAATCAGAGAGCTGCAGATGTAATCAGAGTGTTTTCTGTGCAGAGCCGGGGTCTGGTTGTTTTTTAGGATGACATTACATCCAGCAGCCTTTTATCCTCTGAAACTGAGGAGAGGGGGGAAGGAAACTGCCCAATCATCGAGTTTAATTTAATTCAAGAGGGCGCTTTTGTTCTGAAATTAGATAGTTGCCCGTTTGAGAGCAGCAGCTACGCTCAGAAAATGACTGCAAGAACAAAAGTGAGAGACAGAAGGTCACATACTGAGCTCTGGTTTGACAAAAGGATAACACAACATCTCTGTAGCGGGACAAGAGTTCAGACATACTGAGGGACCGATTTCAACTGAATATACAGCATTTTCTGTTTTTGTGAACAGGATTACAATTTCAACATTGAAATGTGTTTGTCCTCTGTTTTTAACCCTCCTTCACTATATCATAAATATGAATTTATTTAATCCAATTGCCCCAAAATAACATGGATGGTTGCCTACTGTGGTCTTTGCAAAAATATTGACCACTACTTTCGTTGAATTGTGGGTGTTTTATTCAAATCTATAGCATCTGTGGTCTTCCCGAGTCAAAATTGACAGGAAGACCACAAGTGTCATTATGTGCTGCTATTAAAAAAATTGAATGCTTTCAAAACAGTATTCTGACTAAAAGTTTACATATACCAGTATGTGATAATCCATCAACATTATGTTCCTCTGATAATAACTATAGTCAAAATAATTCATAATATCTGCTTTTTTTTACTAAAGAAAATAGGTATAATTTGACGGAAATGAGGTTTATTAACCTTAATTTCCACCCAAAAAAGTGTAAAACTTAATAATTGGGAATAAAGTTGGCCAAAAAGGTGTAACACAGAATTGTGTGATAGTTTATACTGTATGCTTTATAAACAGTCAAACCAGACCGGTCAATTTTGACTTGATTCTGATTGGTCAATCACAGCATTCCGTTGCTATGGCAATCACAGCATTCCGTTGCTATGGCAATCACAGCATTCCGTTGCTACGGCCGCAGCTCTGATGTCGGACTCTGGCGGACCGTGTTGTAATGTTGTAGCTGTGTATGTTACTAAGACTTATTACTGTGTGTTGATGTTGTGAGCTAAATCAAAGCTAGGTTTGTACAGCAAGGCTCCGTATTAAACAACCCAGGGCCCCTGTAATACTCTTTCAACTAGCTACCGGGGTCAGATGCTACGGTAGTTTGTAAGTAAAGCCGATCCTGGAAAGTTTATGGAGGGATGTTATAAAAGGTGGTGACGAGGTTCTCTCTAGTTTTACAACAGAAGTTTAACACTCCAAACAAAAGCAGATGTACACACAAAGAAGAATCAAAGAAAGCAGATGAAAACATGCAGAGCTCTAAAGGTTTAGGAGTCCTCCTCATGCCGTACGCTAATCCAAACGTCTCCATCGATGACGTGATTCTCTGATAAATAACATCAGTCGTGCTGTTTTTGTTTTACACATGATCAAAGCTCCCCGAGGGCTCCATCGAAACTTCTTAAAACAGTTTTCCAATTATGTGAGGTTATCTGCAGTGCAGCGTGGCGAGGGTTGAGTTTAAGGACAGCGGGAAAATTCAGTATCATGAATTCTCTCTGTTCTCCGACGACTCGACAGGAAGAAAACAAAACAAGTTTGTCCTTGTCGGCCGACATCAAAGAGAGAGACACCACAGGAATGAAAGATAAAGATGGAGATTTAGATTCAACACCGCACGCACACACACACACACACACACACACACACACACACACACACACACACACACACACACACACACACACACACACACACACTCACACTGTCTCACCGTGTTGTCGTCTCTCTGGTGGCGGACTCCTGAGTGCTGGCTGAAGACATTTCACAGTCTGGTGAGCGCATATCGCCTCATCATCACAAATCACACACACACTGTACGCCTATTTGAAGAAAGTTGATGTACTGCAGGGATAAAGTTGAGTCTGGGTTGTGTGTGTGTGGGCAACCTAGACTCAACTCCCGACTCATCAAATACCAACGCTTGGTCACTTCCCCTCGGCATCGGAGACCGACGTACGGGGTTCCCCTCTAGTGTTTGGACGGACCAGTGACGGCGTGTCAATATACGCTCATTACATGCATAGTGTCCTTTCAAATTAAACCTCTGTGCTCACAGGAAGTTAGGTTTAGGCAACACAACCACTTAGTTAGGGTTAGGAAACGGACGTGGTTGACGTCAACTTCACTGACTCATGACTCACGTGACTCACCGGGCTGATGATACTAACGACTCACTCGACTAACAACTCAAGTTGACTCACAGGACTGACGATAGGCTCTTTCGAGATGAACTGCGCCACGCCTTGAAAGTAGACGAGATCAGGCGGCAGCAGCAGCAGCAGGGGGCGGAGACAAAAAGCTGTGGTCAAGTCAGACAGTTTTCAGCCGTTTACAGCAGCCTTCAAAGAATTTACAGGAAGTCACAGAGAAGGTCACATCCTGTTAGATCCGATCTGTAGGCCACTTGTAGTTTGCGGATCACGTTCAGATTTATTTATATTTGTTTGTAAATCTATGTGGAAGTGTGTGTGTATCTGGCATTGGATTCTATCCTTTATTATTTTTTACGTCTGCCTTGTAAAGCACATAATGAGCACTCAATCATCGTTGCCCACGTGTGCAGGACGTCAGAGCAAGTCGGACATAAATCTAACCAGCATGCATTGTGCACGATCGCTGGTGATCGATTCTGCGCAGGCCTGGCTCGTCTCCAACGACGTGACTGACGATACTGACGAGTCACGTGACTAAAGACTGACGTTTCACACAGGACACGAACAGCGGTCTCCTGGTTGAAAGTCTTGTGTTTTTCAGGTGATTAGACACTAAAGAAAACATACTTATTAATATTATATTCCATTTCTGCCAATAGATCCTCCTAAATGTTACACACTGGTCCTTTAAGTGAAAGATGTGAGTACGTCTTTAAACTCTAAACCTCAAAATGTGTGTGCATGGCTCTGTGATGTATGGGTGTGTGTGTTTGTGTGTCGTCTCGGTGTCACTTCATTCTCTCCGCTGTGCAGCGAGGAGGTCCGTGTCTAAATTCATGAGGACCTGAGAGAAGCAGCTCGCTTCACTGCGGCGGCTAAATCTCTTTACACCCTCCGGACCCGGAGCCATTTCCTCCGCTGCTGTTCGGGGAGATGAATAACTCGGATCCGCAGCCTTCAACCGCTGAACTAAAGAGTTTGTTCCAATTTGAATGTAGACTTAAAGCGTGGCGCTGAAGCGGCGGTTAGAGGACGTGATGTGACTGAGGCGATGGCAGCGCTGCAGGCGAGACGGTTCATACGTGGTCTCATTAGGTTTTACCTGCTGTGTGTTTGTCTTCTCACTTCTGGCTGCTCAAAAAACTTGTTTTCCTCTATTTGCTTTCTGATAGATTCAACACTAAAGGAGGATTTATACATCTGTGTGAGGCAGTCGTTGCCTCCGGCGTAGTTTATAGATCAGTGTCAGATTTCACCTGTTGATAGCACCACCGCGACACTAGACAGATGTGTCTTTAACTAGATAAACAACCACGACTGTGTTCACAGGGTTTCACTCGCTCTTGTGGCGAGCAGATGGTTTGCAGCGTAAATGGATTTTCTAGATCATCCAATCCGTCTGGTGTTACTGAAAAGTGAAACATTACTGAGACTTTCTTTAACTCTTTATGTTTAAGTTCTCCAGTGGGGTCTTCACAGGTCCACTTGGTTGCTAATAACCAAGATCTGAGTCAGGTTGGGTCTCAAGTCTCCCAAAGTGTGTGTCAATATCCAAGTGGACCGTTTATTACCTGTGAAGTTCAGGAGAAATCACAAATATCACTGCATTCTGGATCTAACTATCCTCGGATCTACTTCAGACCTGGTCTATCCTCGGATCCCATGATGAGGTCTCTGTTTTTTGGAAAATGAATGAATGCACGTTGGGTTCAGGTAATAGTTTACATTACGCGATTTTAGCCCGCCGACAAAAGCCCCAGATCAGAGAGAAACCGGCGCTCAGTCCCGTGAGTGAGGACCGCTCTGTGTGAATCTTAAAAGACGCCATCTGAGAGACGCACCGATGCACCCGAGAGAGCGGTAATGACAGCAGCGACGACCTAAAGCCAATGAGAGCGCAAATATCAGTAACACCTGCAACAAGAGCATCAGCAAGCATGGCTATTCTTTTCTTTTTCTTCCATAGTTTTTCGTTGAAAGTCAGCGCAGAAACATCTTGGATCGCCAGCCTCTTGTAGACATCCATTTTTAGAGGAGATAACTCTTGTCTCGCATCTTTTCCAGTATTACTTCTCGCGCGTGTTTTGGTGACTAAACGTGGTTTGGAAACCAGACAGACTTGTCGGGGATTCCTTCAGTGAAATGTCTTGTAATGTGTGACCCCCTGTCACCGATCACTTGTGTAATGTGAAAACCACAACAACTTTAAGATACCTCATTATAAGACAGCGTCAAGTAACGTGATCAGTGCAGCAATCTGATGACTATGAAAGTCACATGTATCCCACCAAACTGTGTAATAGACCAGCCAGTCCACCAGAGGATAGTATGTCAGTGTCACGTTTTTTGCTTCGCCGAGGCGTGACTGTTACACACATGTATGAAGGTGCAGTACCAGCAGGGGGCAACAAAAACACTTACTTAGGATCAGGCAAGAAAACACTCATTTAGGGCATCAAAAACCTCGTGGTTGACCTTAAAATAAGTGCGCAAACTAAGTAAAATCTGTACGGAATCAACATAACACGACTACAGAAAAGAGGTGACAATACGTCACTAATATAACTTACAAAACACCGCCATGAGCCATAAGCGCTCTTTTTCTTTTTATTCTACGTCACTAGCTTATTCACGAAGCATGTTCACATTGATGTGTCTACATTGCAGTCAGTACAGACTACATGGCGTACATATGACACGCCAAAGCAAGGACTTTTTGCCTTTCACATTATCATGTCATTCTCACGTATTTTTGTTCGACCTGGCTGACTAGTTTTTAGGTGCCATAAGTTTTCTACGGGCCCGTTTCCGACCAGGTCCACACCAGCTCTTATGGTCTCCATCGCCATCCCCTGATCTGTAATTAGTACTTTGAGGAAGTGCACGTCAGCTCTGGTGTAGCCTATAGCAGCTATGAAGGCTTTGTTCAATGGCTCCTTCTGCATAGGTTTTAATTCAGCTTCAGATCATTCAGGTAAAAAACAAGCGATTGATGGCAACTGTGTCAAAATGCACTTTTTTTTTGCAATTTTGGGATCCAAAATGAGTCCAGAGATTGAACAAACTGCTCCAAATACGTGACTCAGGACAAAAGCATCTAAAATCATCGTCCAAATCATAAAGAAATGAGTGTCAGCACAAAAGTATGACGAACACAGACTGTCCTGTAAATCACTCAGGATATATTCCTTTCATTTAACGGCATACTTTGAAAACAAATCTGGGCCTTTGGGATAAAAAAAAACAAAAAAACAAACTTTCCCTCCTGCCGTAGCAGAGCAGCTTTCTTGAAAGTGTCTTTTTCACACTTTGCTAATGTGCTTAGCACTCTGCCCGGCTGCCATTAGTGGAATTATGCTCACACAGCGGGTGTTAAACATTGTTTGGTGCTTCAGTTAATCAGCTTGTGAGAGCCACCGTATGGGCTCAAAAAAACAGGAAGCAAGTCAGAGAAAAAAAACAAAAAGCAAACGTTATTTTTAGTATCGATCAGTATGATAAGACGATATACTGAGAAGATGATTGATCTGAGGTCGAGCGTGCTGTCACATATGTATGTTTACGTGTGTCATGATGCAGAAAGTTGAACAGCAACAGAAACTACAGGAAGCATTCATTACTGAGGGTTAAATGTTGGGCTTAGATTTATATATTTGATCTATAATATTTTGTTATTGGAGACTTATTATCAAACACAGCACTGATTCATTTAACAATTAGAAATCCAGAAAAACTCACAGAGGACACGATGCCATATTTCAGCACAAACTCTCTCACACACATCTGGTGCACACAGATTATTGAAAACTGTCTGACAGCTGGCATCAAACATCTGGTCAGATTTGTAATCGTGTTCACTTATTTTATGATCACATAATTCCTAATTTCAATCAAAATGTAGAGTATTTTACTTAGACAAAGTCCTTGTGTGGCTGCCGGTGTTTACTGTAGGTATTTATCATTTCGGAAAGTTGGTGCATTTCTTTAGTGGGAAAAAAAATCTATTTGAAGAACATAAACGTTATATTTAGTGTATCCTCACACAACTGTTCGTATGATATCTTATGAAAATCATTCCTCATTTTTTGTTCGTTCTCGAGTGTCAATTTCTGCATGTTACATGCATACAGTCTTCACAGCAAACACCTTCCTTAGGTTTAGGCAAAGATCTTGGTTTGGGTTAAAATAACTACGGAGGTTACGTGACAAATAAATCAACGTTGACTTCTGGTTTCAAACGGACACAAATGCCGGTCTCCTGGGGGAAGGTTTGGTATTTTTGACCCATCCATCCACCCCGACCTCCTCCCTACGCAGCATTTGTCGCTCTTTATACTTCCTGGTGCTTCGCGCTTGCTCGCTCTAAATATACCTGAACGAGCATCGCTCAACACAGTGAGGCGACACACTTCAGCTAAAACCACAATATCACTCTATATTACAGCTGCTTGGCAGTAATGCTAGCTGACCAGACCAAGGTCTCTCCATGAACATGATTTAGATCTGATCCTAGTGTTGGCTTTTCCTGCCTCAGTGCAG
>CAKAOH010030653.1:0-10025 GCA_916701665.1 Sebastiscus tertius | reverse complement strand
CATGTTACATGTTACACATCCATCACGTTACACATCCATCACATGTTACACATCCATCACATGTTACATATCCATCAAGTTACACATCCATCACATGTTACACGTTACACATCCATCACACATTACACATCCATCACGTTACACATCCATCACCTTACACATCCATCACATGTTACACATCCATCACATGTTACACATCCATCACACGTTACACATCCATCACACGTTACACATCCATCACGTTACACATCCATCACATGTTACACATCCATCACACGTTACACATCCATCACACGTTACACATCCATCACACGTTACACAGCCATCACATGTTACACATGTTAGACACATTTCAGATTAAGACTCTGCACCCAGACGCTCTAACCCTCCACATGCCTTGAGTGCTATTTGAGAAGAGGCTATTTCTGCATTGGGCATTATGGCAGTGACAGCATGATGCACATAATACGACATAATAAATTCTGACTTCTCTGCTCATAACCAGCGCTTTGGATTATGTTGAACTTTTAATAACAATAAATCCAACAGAATTTCTGTGATAGGACCCGTCTGATGTAACGGTGTCTGCTGCAGGTCCCTCACTGCAGGCAGTCTGCCTGGAGACGGTCACATATGAGAGGGGTTAAATACACATTTGTCTCCATCCTCTGGTGGAGCTCTAGGGGGCCATCCGTTGCCATCTGCTGGATTTTGGATAAAAATACTGTTTTTAGCTTGTTTTAGCAGCAGGTCGTACTGACGGGTTCAAGAACATTAACAACGTTTTGTTTTTAAATTAGATCTTCTGTGACTTTCTGGGTTTCCTCTCTCAGCCTGTAGACTGATTTTAACGTGAAGAGCCCAGGACCGTTTTTGGGGAAAATCCAACGGATGTGACGTCATGCATGCTGGCGAGTGTGCAACCGTAGCTAACGTTCGGTTAGAAATGGAGTACGCTAACGGCAACAAACGACCAGCCCTCCGGTTAACTCCAGAGAGAGTAACATACAGACTCCGGTCTAGGAGACCTAAACTACGGTGTCTCTCCTGGTCCTTCTGACCACAGTCGGGAGGCTGAAGCAGGAAAAGCCAACACTAGGATCAACATCGGCCTTCCATTCATGGAGAGACCTTGGTCTGGTCAGCTAACATTACTGCCAAGCAGCTGAAATATAGAGTGATATTGTGCTTTTAGCTGCTAATGTTGCTAACGTTAATCAACATGATGCCTGTCAATCACGTTCAGTCTCGTGTGTGTCGTTTTGACCGATGCTCGCTCACTGAATGTCATTGACTTCAGCCTCAGGTGACACTGTTAACAAGCTGTTTCTGATTCTTACGTTGAGTCCCTTATATGGTCAATATTAGCAAGCTATGGACATATAATAATGTAATAACCTGAACGGTTCAGGGTTGCCACCACGGTCCACCAACAGACACTGAGACAAAACCGCATGAGAAGGATGAAGCCACATTAGCCGTGTCCTCTTCTCCAAGGTGGTCTCTAGCTCTCCCGTCAGCTCCGTTCTCTTTATCCATCATGGTCAGCTCCATCGGGGCCGTTTCAATGCAGAGAACACAAATGTCAGTATCTGGGTGCTCTACAGTCGTAGCGTCGGCCCATTTGACCACGGAGGCGAGAGCGACGGCCGGCTCCACCGCACGTTACCGCCATACCATAACGTTTCCTGTCCGTGACAGAGTTAGCATGCAGCTTTAGCTCTGCTCTGTCTAGCTCTGCTTTTCCAAAGTGTTTCCATCCTTTCCTGGATGTGTAGTGTTTACCACGCTGGATTTAACATGGGAGGGTGCAGGTCGTACCCACGACGACCTTCCAACGTTTTAGACTTTCTAGTTTTGGCTCGCTGAGGTTTGTTTTGGTTGACGGATACGGAATATGGATTCGGATATGACGTCACGTTACTCAGACCACCACAATAAAAGCGGTAACTTTCTTCTACCTCCACAGAGACTCAGATGAAGCAGATATATCCATTCTGGCATAAAAACATCTATTTAGAAATCGTAAACAAACAAAAAAAAACGCAATACATAGGTGAATCGTTTTTTTCCCTGCCCCAACTAAAGATTATTTTCAAGCTTTTAAGAATCACGCTGCATGCCTCAGTGCTTTCCTTGACTAAACATTTCAATAACTGTAAACCCGTTAGTGTTACCATATAAACCCCCCGAGGGAAACCCAGACAGACAGACCGTCCCTCCTCCCATCCACTCGCCTTCAGGTTCTGCCCATCGAAGGGCAGCGAGCCGCTGACCAGCGTGTAGAGGATGACTCCGAGACTCCAGACGTCCACCTCGGGCCCGTCGTACTTCTTGCCCTGGAAAAGCTCAGGAGCGGCGTAGGGCGGCGAGCCACAGAACGTGTCCAGCTTGTTGCCCAGCGTGAACTCGTTGCTGAAGCCAAAGTCGGCGATCTTGATGTTGGCGTCGGCGTCCAGCAGAAGGTTCTCCGCCTGAGTCATACGTATAGTGATGCGGAGGAGGAGGAGGCGAGGATGGACAGCAGGAGGGAGAGAGAACAAGACGTTGGGGAGGGAAGGGGAGAGGAAACAGAGGGATGGGGGAGGAGAAAGAGGAATGAGAAATGTCCAACAACATAGATACTGTACATGACTCAGACTGTAACAATCTATTAGAGCAGGAGCAGCTCGGAAAGCCTTCGACCCTCCACAGCTTCATCACTGCTTCACCGCGCCATTAAAATGCTAAAGGGCCCTTCATTCAAAGACCCAGATTAAGACTAGTCCCAGATTATGACTAGTCCCAGATTAAGACTAGTCCCAGATTATGACTAGTCCCAGATTATGACTAGTCCCAGATTATAACTAGTCCCAGATTATGACTAGTCCCAGATTAAGACTAGTCCCAGATTATGACTAGTCCCAGATTATAACTAGTCCCAGATTATGACTAGTCCCAGATTATAACTAGTCCCAGATTATAACTTTCTGTTCAGTGTATTCTGTCAGCGGAGGAGACGTCCTCATCTTGGACTAGCCTTAGTTCACCGTCTCTGAAAGCAGACCCAAAACATCACCCGAGCTCCTCACCTTCAGATCTCTGTGGACGATGTTCTTGGTGTGGCAGTAGTGGACAGCGGAGACAATCTGTGGACAGGAGACAGACAGACAAAGATCAGGTACTGACAGTTAAATACTGAGGATCGGTACAACGTGGGCATCAAGAGGCGACGCGTTCGTACCTGTCGGAATTTGGCTCTGGCTTCAACCTCCTTCATCCTCCCATGAGACACGAGGTAGTCAAACACTTCACCTGTGAGCAGCACAAACACATCTGTCAGACGCATTACAGCCATATACTATTATTTGATTATATATTGCTGATGGACACAATCTATTCCAATCACATCAATTCAGTTATTAATATTTATAAGTGCTGTCAAGACTTCAGCTTTATTGTCCTCGAGGGGGAAATTTGGTCTTGTAGCCGCGAGAAACAGAGAATACACACAGACTTAAAGGAATCGTTTGACATTTTGGGAAATACGCTTATTAATTATAACATTCTCCTGACGGTCCATTCAATGTGAAGCTGCAGCTGTTAGCTTAGCTTAGCATACAGCTAGCCTGGCTCTGTACGAGAACTCCTAAAGCTGCACGTTATATCTCGTTTAATGTAAGTGAGCAGAGGAAATATAACTCCTTCCTCCTCTTCAAAAACATAGCCCCAATACGGGAGCTGCCATCTTGAGATGTTGAGGTCCTTTGGAGCCAGAGTCTGCGCTGTAGTGACGGAGACACGGAGTCGAGGTCCCGCCCGTCCGAGCCGATCGCGAGCCGAGCGCGGCCTAGCTGCTACGTTAGCACCACGGTAGCCGTTCGGCTAGAAAGACACGACAACTAACCATAATATCTATCTATCACTTGACTGACACGTGTTCCATTACTCAGACTCGTGTCGGTTATTGAAAGTTAAAGTCACATCATCTCTTCTCATCCGGCTCTTTTTATAGCAACAAATAACTCAGAAACACTTGAACACACATCAGCGTGATGAGAAGGACCTAAAACGACAGAAACCATCTTTGGTTTATTGAGCTATACTGCAGCCGGCCACCAGGAGGCGATCCAGATGTTTTGGCTTCACTTCTGGGGAGCCGTCATCTCGTCCATCTTTACATTCAGTCTGTGGCCTGGTATGACCACAACAACATCTCAGAGCTAACATGGCTAATATTAGCTCATGTTAGCAAAGTTTAGGTAGATATTAGGGACGCTAATTTAGAATTTGTTTTTTAACCGATAACCGACACGAGGCTGAGTAATGATTATTAACCGTTAACCAACAAGATTAGTGCGTTTCACGCAGCGGTGCTATTTCTAGTGCCCAACAAGCCGCCCCGCCGAGTCTGGCTCAGCTTTTTATTTAATATTTAATGTTTATTTTAACCGTTTAACCGATAGCATTAATCGGTTAAAATTCGTAATGTTGGTTAACGGTTAATTATGAACATCCCTAGACTCGTAGGTATCGCTGTGTAACTGACATTACTGCGTCTGTTTGCTGGTATGATGAGTCTGCTAAGTGTTTATGCTAAGATAAGATAAGCTAACCGCAGGAGTGGAATAAATATTGCGAAAGTGTTTTCCCTAAAATGTCGTACTATTATAAATATATATTGTAAAAAAAATCCACCACACAAATTCATCAATCTGCAGAATAACATAAAATCTGACTTACAAAATAGTGGCTTTTATTTTGAAAACTCCGGAGTGTATGTGTACGCCATAGAAATAGAATAGATGTAGAAGGGACATTGAACTGTTTGTCTCTCCATCCTGCTGCGTTGATCTGAATGGGAATATCCTGTGTGTATTCTACTGTTCTATTTCTGCGGCGTTAAACCCCCGTACAGTAGATCATTAATCAGCTTATACCAATTTGGCATCGGCCTACATTCACATGGATTCACACCATCTCTTTCACTGCTGCCACAGAAGCTTTCGCTCATGACAGGAAATATTAGATAGAAATCTTCTCGATGACTGAAAAGCTTTTTTCAATGAAGAAAAAGAAGAACGCTTTAGAGACAGTACGAAGATTACTGAGGTCGGGTTGGATTTTGTGCGTCAAACGGGAGCAGACAGGTTTTTGACTGCAGTGGAAATGTTGTTTTTGAAATGCTAAACGCCAACAAACACGGAGAGAAGCTGGATATTTAGATTTTGCTACTACAGCAAAACTTTTGAAATAGTTTTATAGACAGACTTTTGTATAAATTATCCAGTAAGTGTGTTATTATGATTTTAGTTCTACATGAATAAATCTCAGAGCACCACCCTGTGATCTCCGGCGTCCCCCTGAGGGGAGCCCGGACCCCAGGTTGGGCACCACCGCGTTAGAGGTTGTTGGATATCATATTATACACACTTAAATATACTGTATATGAAGATAGATAGTACATTTTGGTCTTCACAGGCATTGTGGCACCACTACAACTCCGTTATACCTCCTTATGTTCGTTTTTAAAGTAATATGGGCATGAAAGAAAACCGCATTTGAAACTGTGTCTGACATTCTCCAAGGTCACCGTGAGCAAACGACACGTTTTGGGCCAGAACACAAAAAAACGGAGGATTATCGACAAGAAACGGGAACAAATGGAACCAAAAAGAGACGAATGGAGCGGAAATCAAAGGAGAGCAGCACTAGAGGCAATGTGTCGGCATTACTGAAGTTACTTTGAACAGCAGCACCATGACTGCATAGGGTTCCGCACTGGGCCTACTGGGCCTACATGGTCCCGCACTGGGCCTACTGGGTCTACGTGGTCCCACACTGGGCCTACGTGGTCCCACACTGGGTCTACAGTCAACTGGGTCTACGTGGTCCCGCACTGGGTCCTACGTGGTCCCGCACTGGGCCTACTGGGTCTACGTGGTCCCGCACTGGGCCTACGTGGTCCCACACTGGGTCTACTGGGTCTACGTGGTCCCACACTGGGCCTACGTGGTCCCACACTGGGCCTACTGGGTCTACGTGGTCCCGCACTGGGCCTACGTGGTCCCACACTGGGTCTACTGGGTCTACGTGGTCCCGTATATAATATAATATATAATATATATATTATATTATATATTATATTATATATTATATATATTTGGAAACAGACGATGAAAGGGTGAAATAATTTGACTTGGTTTTGAGTCTGTTCTGGTCAGAGGGTTGGTGGTTCAGGTTAGATCTGGGTGGTGTTCTGGTCAGAGGGTTGGTAGTTCAGGTTAGATCTGGGTGGTGTTCTGGTCAGAGGGTCGGTGGTTCAGGTTAGATCTGGGTGGTGTTCTGGTCAGAGGGTCGGTGGTTCAGGTTAGATCTGGGTGGTGTTCTGGTCAGAGGGTCGGTGGTTCAGGTTAGATCTGGGTGGTGTTCTGGTCAGAGGGTCGGTGGTTCAGGTTAGATCTGGGTGGTGTTCTGGTCAGAGGGTCGGTGGTTCAGGTTAGATCTGGCTGCAGGTCTCTCCTCATCAGGACTCATTGGTCTCACCTGAGATCAGCCTCAGCTGCTGGTAACCAGCCTGCTGGGAGGCTCCATCAGCAGGTTGGCTGCTCAGTTGGTTGTGTGTCTGCAGAGGGTCGACACCTTCAGGTGGCTCTCTGGGTTTACGGTGTGTTGGGTGTTTTGTGGGGTTTAGTGATTTAGAGTGTGCTCATCTATAGCCAGCCTCGACTTCTCATTGGGTCTCAACGTACGTCTCTTTGGGTCTGAAACCTTCTGTGTTGGTCTGTCATTGTTGGTAGATTTAGTGGGCTTAGCATGAAGACTGGAAACAGCCAGCCTGGCTCTGTTCTTCTAGCTTTACTGTATATTTTCATACAGAGATGAGAGCGGTATTGATCTTCTTTAAACTGAACTTCAGATATGGAGGAAAAACCCTCAAATGTGCCAGAGTTTCTGCAGTTTTACCCTTTAGCCACTGTTTCACCAAATGGAGGAACTACAATGATTAAATACTGATCACATGTGTATCGGAGTTCCCTGCTGGAGCAGCTCGTATTGTTTCCCGGACGTGACGGCCGATGTACTCACCTCCACTGGCGTACTCCATGATTAGGTAAAGGGTCTTATCGGTCTCAATCACCTCGAACAGCTGCACTGTGGTAACAGACACAGACATAGATTAAAATCATGTAGATATATAAGTATATATAAATAACAGCTCAGCCGTCTGCCTGTCTGTCTTAATACCAAGGAACTAATGCTGTGGGGTTTTATATCCATATGGACGTTCAGCTTTACAGAATCCGACCTCGTGACCTCGATACGAGGCCCGAGATGTTCGGTCAGTGGATGCTCTGAAGCTGATTCAAAGCATTACACTTCCATCTGGTCACACACACACATGGACACAAAACACACACACATGGACGCACACTAAGACACACATAAGAGATGTATGTGTGTGCCTTACCTATGTTAGGGTGATTTAAGCCTTTCATTATTCGTACCTCCCGAAAGAGCTGAGAAGAAGAAACAGAGTTTTAACGTCTTGATAACATTAAACATTCAGTCAGTAAAGCTGGAGCCTTTGAGTGTTTCACATCGGCTCTACACGCCGACGTAGATCTGTGATTTAAAGTGCAGCAACGAGGGCTTCGGGCTCTTTTACATTCCAGAGAAGCATGTCCGTTCTTTAGGGGTTGCGGAGGGTGTTGTGACTCTCAGGTCAGGCTGCCATGTGAGAATGAGACTGGCATACTTTAGTATTTTCCTTACTATTAGAGGTTAAAAGATTCTTCTTGTGAAGATCCACTTTTATTCTCTTAATCATCATTATTCTCACAGCCTGAGAAACCAAATCCACTGAATCCCAGATGTGGATCAACATGTTAACGAGCTGTCCACTAAACTGACCTGAAATAAGTTCACGAGAGTCACGAGGACGTCCCGGTCAGAGGTACAGAAACTCACCTGGATGCTGTAAGTTCAGACTAACGTCTCGTGAACCCTCCGCAGTCGCTCTCTTTATTGTCAGTGAGCACATCGAGCCTTTACATCGGTTAGAAATGTCAGAGTTCAATAGGAAGATTAGCTTACTGTAGCCACAGACTCTATCAGCATGGACAAGGGGAACATCAGAATATGTTTCCGGGTGTTGTATAAGGTTGAATGAAGCCTTTTGTGGCTCCGGACGAAGCTGCAAGATGTTTGATAAATGTCCTCGAGTGATGTCACTTGAGTCGGCGTCGGTTGGGGCTGAAGACTACAAGTTAAAAAATGAAGTAAATCTGGAGCTGACCGGACGCTCCTCATCTCTGTCAGAGGCTCCAGGTTACATCACACACCTGAATACATCAGACCGCCACACACGGGTTCTTCACTAGCGGTCAAGGCCACGCCCCCTTTAGGGGGATAGAGAACTGAAGATCTCATAGGCTTCAATGTAATCTGACGTACGTTTGGAGTCATCTCTTTTTATACAAACGTTTGTTTTATACACGTGTCTAATAGTTATTTAGTGACCTTGCCTGAACCCGAGCGTTGGCGATACCTGAATAATAAATGAAGGATGATCGCCGCCACGTCCCTTCAGTCGTCCCCCGTCCAACACAGTGGAGGACATTACTGATCCAGACGTCTCTACATATCTGACTGAACCCCGCTTGGCTGAGTGTCGTCTGTTCATAAGCAACTGTTTGATCTACAGGCTGAGATTTAGTCTGATGCTGCTGGAGCGTTACTGTGTGACTGTATTACTCACGCTAACGTTAGCTCGCCATGCTAGCATCATTCAGCACACTGACGGTGAACACGTATCGTATGAGCCTCAGATCTCAGTCTGATGTCTGGCATCACACACGCACCTGAATCTCCGACCAAAATGTTAGCGGCCCAGTTGCATTGTGGGTAATGTAGTTTGGACAAGAAAGAAGAAGGTGTGGAATGAAAAAAGACGATATCTTTGATTTCGCTGATTTTGGTCATTTTTGAAACGGTCCATTGAGAGTGAGGCGGCATCGAACTGTTTCATACAACACTTCACCGACTACACTGGATGACCCCGTGTTCATCGTCTCTACAGCGCACTGACGTGCACTCAAAACTTACAGCGCACTGACGTGCACTCAAAACTTACAGCGCACTGACGTGCACTCAAAACTTACAGCGCACTGACGTGCACTCAAAACTTACAGCGCACTGACGTGCACTCAAAACTTACAGCGCACTGACGTGCACTCAAAACTTACAGCGCACTGACGTGCACTCAAAACTTACAGCGCACTGACGTGCACTCAAAACTTACAGCGCACTAACGTGCACTCAAAACTTACAGCGCACTAACGTGCACTCAAAACTTACAGCGCACTAACGTGCACTCAAAACTTAGACCCCTAGGAGATCGGGGTCGGACCAGGACAAGCACACAAATGTAATAATCACTTCCTGTCTCTGATATTCATCCAAATGAGAACTTGTGAGGTTGACAACAACACACACACACACACACACACACACACACACACACGTGATGGATCTGCAGCCAGAAACAGAACTTCTACTATGTGAGTGATCTATCTAGTCTGGATCTATCTAGTCTGGATCTATCTAGTCTGGATCTATCTAGTCTGGATCTATCTAGTCTGGGGGGGACAGATAGAGCAGAGCTCCAAGCCAACTCTGCACTCCCTCAACAAAAGGCCGTCAGGCTGAGAACCGGCGACTCTCCTCTTCATCGTCACCTCCCCTCCTCATCGTCACCTCCTCTCCTCTTCATCGTCACCTCCTCTCCTCTTCATCGTCACCTCCCATCTTCATCGTCACCTCCCCTCCTCATCGTCACCTCCTCTCCTCTTCATCGTCACCTCCCCTCCTCATCGTCACCTCCTCTCCTCTTCATCGTCACCTCCTCTCCTCTTCATCATCACCTCTCCTCTTCATCGTCACCTCCCCTCCTCTTCATCGTCACCTCCCCTCCTCATCGTCACCTCCTCTCCTCCTCATCGTCACCTCCTCTCCTCTTCATCGTCACCTCCTCTCCTCCTCAT
>CAKAOH010030651.1:0-23196 GCA_916701665.1 Sebastiscus tertius | reverse complement strand
CCCCCCCCCCCCCAAAAAAAAACCTTTTAACATGTAAAAAAGAAAAAGAAATGGAAGAAACCTCAGGAAGAGCAACAAAGGAGGGATCCCCCTTCCAGAATGGACAGACCTGCAATATATGTCATGTGTACAGAGTAACAACATAAAGAAAATACAACCTACAACATAAAAGAAGATATTTCATCCATCAAAATATACTTTTTTAGTCATCTCAATTTAACTCAACAGTATGCACTGTATAATGATTGTTTGCCACTGTGTTGCCATAAAGCAGCAATGGGCACACAGGGGGGAGCATTACAGTAAATACGGTCATGAAATGAATTCAAACTTTCACCTATAATTCACCTGTAATTACTGTTTTCATTTTTACTCAATTACTCTTAAGAGCCACAGTTAGAGGGAATTACCCCAGTCTGTTTTCCAGAAACTCCTCTTTCTGTTTTTCTTTTCATTTCACTTTCTATATATCTCTGTCTTTCTTGGAAATCCTTGCTTGACTGTTTCCTATAATGACATATGTTTTTTTTCAGTATTACAGGTCCAGTTGTGAAAGGTAATGTTGATATAGTGCAGTTGGGAAAAAGAGGAAATCTAAATTGTTGGTTACTGCACACTTGTTCCTAAAACTCCCACAAAAACTACTTGTTCTATAGTGCGTTACATGTAACTCAGCATGGGATGCATGTATACCAGTAAGAATCATGAAGCACAAACAGCTGGCAGTCAGGTGAAAATAGTAATTTAGAAATGCCTTTGTACAGAATAGAATTCAGAGTTTGTCAGTAAAACTAGTGCAGTGCCCGTTAAAATGTTTGGCATGTGGTGTTGCTGCTTGTAGCCTTCTCGAGAACCGCTCATAAAAGCAACTTTACACTCAACACTGCGCGTCTTGGCTCCTGAGCAATACACCTACCACGATATAGTTGCATCGCAAACAAAAGTCGCGACAACTTACGGTCAGAAAGACCGGTGAAATACACTCTGGTTCACGGGAAGAACCAGTGTATTTCCACTGTGCTTTTAAAACACACACAGGTCAGAAACATTGGTGAAATACACTTAGCAGAGGTCATTTCCAAATAGGCATTTTAGTCGCTTGCTTTGACATAACCACCGTGGTTATAAAGTAGAGCATGGATTTAATTAGCGGCGGTATTTTTGTAAAAATTTAAGTTTGTATGACAAATACACAAATTGAGTTGCAATGGTGGAGTGGCACTGTTCCTGTTGGCTCTGGGAAGTGAAGAAAGGTTTTGTTGTAACGCCATCCAGCATCCATGTAGCATTAGAAGGCTATATCAAGGATTCCAGCAGCAAATGTGAGTGGTCTGTCCGCTGCAGATGACAAGCGCAAGTCTACAGAGCCCTGAATCACCTCCCCCCCAATGCTGCGCAGAGCGAGGTAGGGGCAATACACCGGCCAAGTGTGAAGAAGATCAGATAGGCGGCTGTCGAGATATGCAAATAGCACACAGGCAGAGATTCCTCGTGTTAGATTATAAGAATAAAACGGTTGATGTCCACAAAAGGGTTAATAATGGCAACGTATTAATATTGTGTCATAAACCACAGACACTTAACAATTTGGCAATTTGTGTACTTGTTTATCGTTTTTGCATGCAGGTTGGCTTGGTTTATAAAGGAACACCCATATCACCCATACTTTTTGACAATTGTGAGTTATGTAATTATGCTGTTGTACAACCAACCATTCATATTCATGTCAAGGCTTGAAGGGCAAACAGGGCCAAACTGTTTGTCTTCATATGCACTTTAACACAGAGCTGACGAGCGTAAACACACGAGGACTGAAGCAAAAGTATAGTCATGCATGCATGCATAGTTGTGGGTGGCAGTTGTGAAAGACTGTCTTTTGAGTAAAAGTCCTGCATTCAAACTGTTATTTACGTAAAAGTACAAAAGTATTGGCATCATATACTTAAAGTACCAAAAGTAAAAGTCCTCATGATGCAGAATGGCCCATTTCACAATAATATATTATTGGATTATAATTATTGATGCATTAATGTGTTCATCACTTTAATGTTGCAGCTGGTAAAGATGGAGCTCATTTTAATTACTTTATACATTTCATATATAAATTAGGTCTGTCAAAGTTAATGTGAAAATAACGTGTTAACTCCAATTAGTTTTAATGCTTTTAATTTATTTAATTATTTCTTTAATCTTCAACGCAATGCACTATTTTTATGTTCCAGCAGGCAAAAGTTAGAGTGAGGATACTGGCATCATATGAAACTAGAAAACCTAAAGAATCCATTGGTGCCAACCATGCCATACATACTAGCTTGTCACAAAGGCGATTAAATAACACTCCAAAGTTACGCAAAATGTTGACCTCTGACCTCAAAATATGTGAATGAAAATGGGTTCTATGGGTACCCACAAGTCTCCCCTTCACAGACATGCCCACTTTATGATAATCACATGCAGTTTCGGGCAAGTCATAGTCAAGTCAGCACACTGACTCACTGACAGCTGTTGTTGCCTGTTGGGCTTGAGTTTGCCATGCCATGATTTGAGCATATTTTTTATGCTAAATGCAGTACCTGTGAGAGTTTCTGGACAATATCTGTCAACATCTGTTTTTGTTGTTAATTGATTTCCAATAATAAATATATGCATGCATTTGCATAAAGCAAGCATATTGGTCCACTCCCATTTTGATAAGAGCATTAAATACTTGACAAATCTCCCTTTAAGTTGCATTTCGAACAGAAAAAATGTGTGATTAATTGGCGATTAACTATGGACAATCTTGCGATTAATCGCAATTCAATATTTCAATCAATTGACAGCCCTAATATTAATATATTACTTTATATACTACTGTGTAGCTTGTGTGTTCCCTCTTGGGGATCAATACAATCATATTGATATAGATATAACTTACTTTTTGGTTATATTTTGTATTATTAATCCGAATCTACAAAGTAACTAAAGCTTTTAAATAAATGTAGTGGAGTAGAAGTATAAAATGGAAATACTCAAGTAAAGTACAAGTACTTCCAACATTTACTTGAGTAGAGTAATTGAGTAAATGTACTTCGTTACATTCCACCCCATTGCAGTGATTCACCTGTATGATGTATGAAAGGCACTCTTACTTTCTTTCTTTCTTTCTTTATTCATATTGTCCTTTGTTCCATCTGCTATTGCTTTTTTAAACAGACTTCAACTCTGGATGTGATGTCATTGGGTCTGCTTTTTCCATGATTCATGGTGACAGTGTAGAAGATATGGAGCTTGGGCTGTGTCGTGTACTGTATGTATTTGTTTGGACTTCTGTTTGTTAAGTAAATTACCCTTTGGGGACATTCAAGCTTTTGAATCTGAATCTTGAATATTTTTTTTCCTTTCTTTCTCTCATAAGCAAACATGCAGAGACAAGGCTGAATGGCCCCACTCCAATCATTGTTGCCTTCATAAGCAAAGATTTCTGCATACTATCATTTCTTAAGCGTCTTTCAAAGCATGCAAATAGGGGGCCTAATTTGTTTTGTCATGAGAATAAACAGCTAACCTCCGACAGCTCCCTGTTGGATTAGAACAAACAGCTCAGCTTGGCTAACATGTACTCCTGATGTGTTATAGAGACATTAGTGGCAATTAGTGACAGGAGGAGTGTTTATGAGGGAGATAAAGAAAGAGAGAGTGCGTACTGTACTTGTACTGCTGCTGGGAAATTACAAAAGAATTGTTGATCCCGCAAATGTTGAAAAAAAGAAACAGATACAAATGTCCTCTTTAAATACATGTGATCCCACAGTAATGACACATAGAGAAATCTAGACAGACAGACAGACGCTATGAAACTGAGATTAATGATGCATGCCGTATGACTCTATATGAGCTCATTGAACATCTGCATGCAGCAGACAGCTTTCAATTGGTATGCATCATCACTTTCTCAACGACTGGGGGGAGGACCGGCTGGATGAAGTCATTATAGATCAGTTTATACCATCAGATACTATACTGGATTCATGACAAACGTAATATAATACACATGTGAGGTGAGTAAACCAGAACCAAACAGTAAGATAAGAGAGAGAACCACCTGTGCCTTGTAGCCCATTGGTCAATGTGTGAATGATGAATGTAGAATAGATATGTGAATTACCCATATATAGCAGCAGATGGCTGTGCTTTTTTTTCATAATAATGATGATAATGGAAGCATTCACTGGCAAAACCTTACCGAATCTAATTAATATGACTTGTCAAGACAAGTGGCTGCAATGCCATTTACTGAAGTGGAAAAAGAAAAGTGTTCAACTGACACTCTGGTATCAGCCCTTCTTACATAACGCATAAGTAATGTGATTCTGGAGGAATTATAGGTTGATATGATACAAGGCTTCAGTGTTATTTAAATATAGAAAAAAAGAAGAGGCAGATAATGAAGTTTACAGAGATGATTATTTGCATGTTTATTGAATTGAATGATAAAGCATTTTATTACATTTTCCAAGCTGTTCTCAATGCAGCTATGTATTACTTGCATATAAGGGGTCTTTAGAAAAGGACTCAATTTTGCTCTCTGTCTGAGAAACAATCCTTGATTGAATTGGTTTGTAACCAACCCTAATAAAATCTGAAAATCTAATTGTTTTACCCAATGGGCTATGGCCTTTCCTACTTGTTGGAGTAGTAAAGAAACTGTTTACTGCCAACACAAAGTTTCCATTTAAAAACATGTATTGATTCAAAATATGAATAGTCTTAAAGAGGATCTATGATGCTCGTTTTCAGGTGCATGCTTGTATTTTGGATTTCTACTAGAACATGTTTCCATACTTTAATGTTCAAAAAATGCCTTATTATTCTCATACCGGCTGTGCTGCAGCACCTCTTTTCACCCTCTCTGTCTGAAACGCTCGGTCTGTCTGAACCCACCTCCCTCCCCGAAAAGCCCAGTCTGTTCTGATTGGTCAGCTGGCCCACCGTTGTGATTGGTCTACTGAACCAAACTCTTCGGACTTCACTTCAGCTCCGCTCTAACTGGCTTTATTTGAGGGTGTGCCAAACTAGCCGCATAGGCAGGTATTATGCAAAGGTGTTACTTGGTGACATCACCACATTACGGAAGAAAAGGCGGGACTTCAAGCAAGGCGTTTCAGGCAGTTCAGGATCAATGTTTCTGTAGGGGAGAGTAACTCCCTTTGGCGTGGACTTTAGGCTTTGTAACTTTGCAGACCTTTTTTTATGAACAAAAAAACTATATAACGCACTAACGGAAAGGTAAAAAGCACAAATGCATAATAGGTTCTCTATCCGCATTTTCTTCACTGACATGGTATAATCTGATATGACCTGATAAGTGGGCCACATTCTGAAAGGAGCCCTTACAAATAAAGGGGAAATAAAGTACAGCTTGTGGTGGAAAAGGCCATATTCATATAATAGAATTGCTGAACATTTACTGTATAAAAGAGCAAAAGTGGTTAGGCTTTCATTGCTATAAATTCACATACTGGGCACAAAGCCAACCTGAATTATCCATGGTGAAACAATAACAAACCTATGAAACCTATTTTTCTTATTAACCTTTAAATTTGCGGCCCCAAAACATTTAACAAACTGACATGAATGCTCTTTTACATTTTCGCCATCTTCTGGTTGTGGGATAATCCACAATATGGTGTGTATTAAAGGATCCATTAGCACACATCTCATCATGATTTATCCCTTAAACATCTAAGTTAGTCTAAGTAAGTCTAAGTCTTTTCCCCAAGCGAAGGAGTTCAAGTATCTCGGGATCTCGTTCACGAGTGAGGGGAAAAAAGGAGCGGGAGATGGACAAACAAAGCTCTCGATGGACCAGTCCATACGTTCCAACCCTCACTTATGGTCATGAGCTTTGGGTCATGACCGAAAGAATGAGATTACAGATACAATAGGCCGAAATGAGCTTCCTCCGTAGGGCGGCTGGGCTTAGCCATAGAGATAGGGCGAGGAGCTCAGACATCCGGAGGGAGCTCGGAGTAGAGCCGCTGCTCCTCCGCGTCAAAAGGGTTCAGCTAAGGTGGTTCGGGCATCTGATCAGGATGCCTCCTGGATGCCTCCCTTTGGAGGTTTTCCAGCCACGTCCAACTGGCAAGAGGCCCCAGGGTAGACCCAGAACGCGCTGTAGAGATTATATAACTCATCTAGCCTGGGAATGCATGGATGGATCGACATCTAAGTTGCATACACCCTCAATAACCAATTACATAATACACCTCAAGCAAGCGAGTGGCACTAAACAACACCTTAAAAGAAGATCCCAATAATGTCCCATACAGACACACGTACCAGCATGCTTATGTTATTCAAATTTTATTCGTCTTGACATCAGGAGCTGATATTCTTCTGTCATCTCTTCATGGTAGAACATGCCAGACAGACTAATAAAGTGAGACTGAAGACAAATACTCTGACTGCAGTGGAAGGTATGTGTTAAGCCTTACTCACTGCTTGGTTAGGTGACCTCACCTCACCTGTGAAAGTCTGCATAAAGGCCACACCAGGTTATCTGCCCGTAGTATTCAGCCTTCATGACTCTGAAGGTGAAAAACTTGCAGTATAGGCTTATAAGGAAATGCACAAGAGATTGATTCACCTTAGGCTATAACGTATAGGTCACTGGTTCACATAGTGATGTCATATATGATTGTTGACTGTGTTGCTAAAACAAAATGTCCTGTACAAATTTATCGAAAGCATTTCCTTTGTAAACATCCAACAGTCAACACCCAAGAGCAGGGTGGGCCCGAGTTTCTGGACGGAACCCCAAACCTCTTTTTTCAAGAACTTGATCTCTTTCACATCATAAGAGTGTATTGTTTGTTTGAACCAGTTTCTGAAAACAGCCTCAGGCAACACCTTGAAATTCTTTTAAGTCTCTCCCAGTTACCCATTGAACTTTATCTGATGTTACCACACTGGAATGTTCTGTTCGTTGCCAAGGGTGTAGCATGGTGAAAACTCCCAGACTGGTCTCAGCCTGTGCCCGTTGTGAGCTATTATATCACAGATGTTTTCATTTTGTCACAGCAAAGTCTAAATTAGAAAATTGCACCACTGCTGTAATGTTTGTTTAATTGAATAAATACAAACCAGAATTGCCCCTCGTCTATACCGCAAGCGTATCAGACACATTTTCAAATCACATGTGTCACCCCATGTGCTCTCCTTTTAATCAATGCAGTTGTCTGCACCGGCTTCATGTTGACTGTTTAACACTTCCTCTGAACAGAAACGGTCAGTCCCGCTGTGTGTTTAGTGCCGTTAGCTGTTAGCTCTGTTACTGGACTGTGCTGGTACTGGTCCTTGAGCATACAGTCATAAATGAGCACAACAAATGTTAGGCCGATGGGTCCAGCAGTACGTGAGATTAGCTTTGGACAGACACAGAAACGCATGCATACACACACACACGACCGAATATATAATCTCCTGGCAGAGATAAGAAAAAAAATGGGCCAGTAGAAACTATTCCTGGTTGACACAGGTGTAATAAACAACATGTTTAAATATATCCAAAGGCCTGTGAGGTTTACAGTGCTATGCAATATCTAGTTATTTATCACATTACACCATGCCAATGATGTCTTTAAATATAATTAGCACCAATTTTAAATAAGAGGGCTTTTAACGCCTTTATGTTGCCTAAAGGCCTCTGTAGTTCTCCAACACGCTGACGCCATCTGACTATCATTGCTCCTAAAGTGGTGTTATTGTGGTTATTAAGGATGGCCTCTGAGCGAGGTGAACAGCGTTTTGCACTTGGTGGCTCACATTATCGCAATCTTGGAAAGGGAGGAGTGAGCAGAGGGGTACCCAGTTGGTTGCAATCTGCAACCACACCACTAAATGCCACCAAATTGTAAACACTGTACCTTTAAATATGAAGATAACTCCAGCAGCCAATTAGCTTAGCTTAGCAGAAGGACTGCAAACAGGGGAAAACAGCTAGCCTGGCTCAACAGTAGCGAAATCAGCCTACCAGCACTTCTAGAGCTAACCAACTACCACGTTATAGCTTGGATAAAACAAAAAAGATATAACATGCTAACTAGTGGAGGTATAAGTAGGTATAGGCATAATAATATCATCAAAGACCTTTCAAATTTGAATATTTACCATTGTTGAATATCAACGCTGTTTTAACTTAAAGGTGCAGTGTGTAGGATTTGGTGGCATCCAGTGGTGAGGTTGCAGATTGCAACCAACTGAAACTTCTTCCATGTAGGAGGACTAAGTACGGTGGCCAACGTGAAATGGCCCTATCTAGAGCCAGTGTTTGGTTAGTCCGTTCTGGGCTTCTGTAGAAACATGGAGGCCGGCTCTGTGAAGAGGACCTGCTCTGAATGTAAATATAAACGGCTCATTCCAACGTGACGAAAACAGAACGATTCTTATTTTCAGATAAAGAAAACATACTTATTAGCCAAATATTATGTTTAATTTCTGTTAATAGAAAATTAAATTATAAACTGTAAATTATACACACTGTTCCTTTAACCATGAAAAACAATAGCATTCTCTCCTTCAAAGCAACATCAAAGCTAAATGTTGGGCCATTTCTTTTTATGCATTACGATTTTCTCCTGAGGTCCATCTCTTTATGGTTTGATTCCAACTTCACCATTACACATAATTGATGGAAAAAAATTCTAATTTTAGAATTTAGAGTTTAATCAATTAGATATTGCACTTTCAGCCTCCCTTTATTTGAAACTGGGTAGAGGAGAAATCATTTGAAAAAGCTATGTTTTTATGCTTTTCATTTTCTCCATTGGCTTTGGCCTAAAGTATATATGTGTAAAAACATGTCCCATATGTGGTGTTTGAATTTTCTTTATCTCCAAGTTCATATTTGTTCAAAATTTGAGCAACTGGATCACAACAACTGAACTCCATGAAAGGAAATCCTTAAGGCTCAGCTTGCATGAACCAGTTCTTCGGGGGCAGGACATAAACAAAGGAGCTTCACCTCATTGGCTAAAATCCACCCGCATGCAAATGTGGTGTCACATACGGTTCAGCCTCATCTCTAAATTCCACACATAAGCTCCAGAGAGAACAGAACCACAATCATCTCCTTTTTTCTCTGTCCACGATTTTATGAAACACATGATGATCTCCAGCCTGTAAGTATATTTGTCTTTGAAAAATCACCTTTACAGTTGCATTGATTGTATTGTACTTATGTTGTTGTTTAATTCAGTGAGAAGTTTTACTTATTCATTACACCTGATTTCTGCTTATAGATGATTCTGAACTCGCTGCAGCCATCTGGCAAAGACAACAGACTTACAGGTTAACATCTACAGCCTGAAAATGAATTGTGCAAGGTAAGCTATACTGTGCTTTCATTGTACTCCTTTTACTGCGCTGTACTTTTGGTAAACTCTTTGTAATGATAGATCACATTTTTTAAACCCGTCATGTCTTCCTTTTCAGAGTCCTGCATGCCCTTGGGAGTCACCCGCAGCCAGCGCTGATGCCAGTTGACCTCGCCAGGTGTCTGAGCCTCAGCCAGCATCAACCTCTTAATCAACTGCTGTCCATGTCTCCTCTGAAACAAGCTCAGCGTCGTTATCAGCCGACCGACTGTCCGCCGAGGACGGGCCTTCACTCTCCACATCCCTCCTCTTCTTCCTCCCCCTTGTCTTCATCCCCGCCGCAGCCCTCCTTCCCTGTGCCCTCGTCGCCACGGAGCTGCTTCCGCAGAGACAGCGGCGGTGTGACCAAGAAGCGCGTGGTCTTCGCAGACGCCAAGGGATTGGCTCTCACTGCTGTGCGGCTGTTTATCCCCGAGCCTGTTACCCCTGCTTCTACTCTGATGATGAAACACTCCCTCGCCAGACTGCAAGGCCAACAGTCGACCTTAAACAAACTGCCGCGCTATAAGTTGCGACTGGGTTTCCCTCAGCCAACGCTTGACTTTAAAGCCTTCCTTGCACGCCTGCGAGACACGTGCGTGCAGTTGGAGAGCTGCAACACTTCAGAGCACACTTTGAGTGGCAAAGTGCGCGTCTCCCATGCCAGTATTGACAAGGCTGTGCATGTGATGGTGACCTTTGACTCTTGGCGGAGCCAACATGACATTCCCTGCACATTCCTGCAGCAGCAGCGCTACGGTGGTGCCGATATGGACATTTTCGCCTTTGACTTAAACTTACCAAAGAACATAGATGCAAATGAGCGAGTCGAGTTTTGGGTGTCCTTCAAGCCCGGACCTGGCGCGACGCTATACTGGGACAACAACGGGGGGCAGAATTACAGGGTGTTCGTGGAAAAAGATGGATCAGATGGTTACCAAGGCGATGGTTACCAAGGCAATGGTTATCAAGGCAATGCTTTCCGTTGTTACACCACACTTTCAAGGAATCGGCCACCGTCGTGGCCTTCGCATGTGCCCCTCGGTACGCAGAACTCTGATCCACAGTATCCTCAGAGGAGTTTATCAAACAGGGTCAGAGAATGGAAAACCTTCTGTTCACCTAAGTAGAGCAGCGAAATTAGAGCTATGAGAAAATGTAAATTATGTGACTGTGTGTTAAGAAATATTTAAGAGAGAGTTATGGCTTTTAAGAATGTATGGTTTTTCTCAAATCCCTAATGCTGTATGGTCTGAAGCCTACTGTTCAAAAACAGTTCAACTACCCTGCTGAAATGTGAATAATACATGCTGAGTTAATATTCTGATTAAATCCATTTATTTAAAGAAGCTTTTCTTTCTTTTTTTCTTCCCTCTGCAGAAGTTAAATCCTAATCGTTTAACACATGCCCTTTTAGAAATGCAGCTTAAAGTTTACAATGTGTTTTGTGTGCATTGCATGACCTATAAGTCCTGATTAAGATACATGGGCCCTTGAGGGAAAATAAAACACCAGACCTGTGTTTGTCTGAGAGAAGAGAAAAAAAATAAACTTGTGTTCAGTACACAAAAAGATATTATTTTATTATAAGAACTGTTAGAGCTTACAGCTACTAACCCATTTTCCCCAACAAATGAATGATCTTATACATGACACTTTCACACAGACATTATTTCTCTTGGCTCAGGCTCATATTTCCAGTGCTGTGTCATATGGTATGTCAAGCATACCAGACAGAATAAGTCAACAACGTGAAAGATCTTCCGGGAAAGTAGGCCACATGGTGTGCATGAGACAGCCTGTTCTAGACACTCCCCTCCACCAGCTGTGAAAGGTGGAATAACACGCTGGGAATTGTTACTTGTTGCACTGTTGGCGACGACAATAGCGAGTAACCATGGCAGCATCGGTGCCGGCATGCACTTTAGATAATGGTTGGGCCTGCGTTTACACGCAAAGGGTGGAGTCATTGTTAAATACTGTAGCAGTGAGAGAGTCGCTCTGTCTGCTTCTCTTGTTCCACACCTTCTTAGTCACCTTTCTGTTAGACTTGTTTCTTTGTCATTCACTTTCTTTTATCTCATGCCACTGTCCTCTCAGCCAGGATAGTGACATCAACCAACATGTAAGCGGTTAGCACATGTAGCAGGTTTTCACAACTTGTCCCCTAAAGCACTTATCATTTATTTATGAGGCATGTGAAACAGTCAAACGTGTGAACATGTGATAGTCAAACATGTGAACATGTGAAAGTCAAACGTGAACATGTGACAGTCAAACATGTAAACGGGTCACGTGGTTTTTAGACACGTTTTTCATCTTGATTGAGGTGAGCACAAGCAAGCACATGTGATTATTTGACATGTGACAGACATGTTCTCAGTCAGGTGTTAGATTCCCCCCATCTCTCTTAACATCCACTAAGCTAAACAGAGACATAGAACAAGATGCATAATCACAAATATAGTAAACTGATCTATTTCTAGTTTTTTATTTCCATGATTTTCATGTAGCTGTAGTATCCAATGCTATATAAACAGAGGTAAATTTCAAAGCCGTTTGGCAGCCTGTAATCTAAAGTATAGTAATGCACCATTCACATGTAGAAGAGCCTATACTCTTCTAATGTTCATAAAGCTTTATTTATTCCGGACATCTCATTGAGATCAAGATCTCATGAGAAACCTGAGTGAATTAATTACATAACAGTTCGGTAACACAAACCAGTCATTACACCAATTAAAATAATTACAATTATCATTAAAACTAGAAGGGATAGGGGCGTTCCTCATAACCGCAATATACATTCCAGCCAAGGACCTGTGTTGCAATTCATACCCCTCTCTCTCTCTCTCTCTCTCTCTCTCTCTCTCTCTCTTCCCTTTTTTCCTGTCTACCTCCATACAGTCCTATCTTAGATCCTATCTATTAAAAAAAAGTAGGTAGATTATTTAAGTCCCTGAGAGAGCGTTCCAGCCCAGTCGCTCTAAATGACTTAGAAATGACACTGTAATTCACAATTCATTTTGCGTGCAATAACGACTTTCTTGCTTTTGGCATGTCATTTGTACATCGTGTATAGACTGTATTAACTGCAATGTAAATGCATTTGCGTAAATATGCTGCGCTAAGTGACAGTGACAAAGACTGCTTATGGTGGGTGGGACGGGAGATGGATGGGTCAAACACATCAGGACTTTCAACCAGGAGACCGCTGTTCGTGTTCCCAAGTGTTGTTGAGTTATATTGAAGTCATGTTAGGGACGTTTGTGCCGTGCTTTCCGTGCTTCTGTTACATTGTTTCTGTAGGTGCTTTCCTTAGTTTACATACTTATTGTAAGCCCACACATGACATTTTTTATAAAACTAACTAAGTGGTTTTGTTTCCTTATTGCAGCCATTGTTGTGTGACATGCGGAAAGTCCCAGTAATGTTGTGCTATTTACACGCCTTCCTGTAATATTCGGGTTGGTATTTCCCATTCCAGTCGGAAGTGTGATTGCTATCTTGAGTCATAAATCATAAAAAAAACATCGTGGTAAATGATGTCCACATGATGATTTGAAATATGTAAAGTAGAAGCACGATCTATTCAAGCTCTGTTGTGTCATTCTAATGAGGGAAGGACATTAAAACAGAATGACATAATGATCCTTACTGCATTCAGTTTCAAGAGAGTACAGAGGATTAGGGTCACGTTAAAAACATATTTGAAATATTAACAGAATTTTAAAAATAGAGCCAGAAGAAATTTGAGTAATGAAAATAAAATGAAAAAGAAAATAAAGAACAAAACAATACTCAGTTCTTTTTGGTTGTTAGAATCAACATAACATAATGAATTTTGTGATTAAGAGAAATTACATCGTCGGTCGTCAGGAGCAAAGGTGGACTTAACCATTGTTACTTAACCATTGTTACTTTTACCTTTATATACTGCATTCCCTTTCACATCTCTGTATATTGTATATATTTAGTACTTCGAATTATTACATACCACATTCCTGTTTGCCCCTCTATGTATACATATATTACGTATCATCCTGTATATACATATTACATCCTGTTTACATTCAGTTTTCCCATCTGAAATACTGTCTTCAACAAAATTACAAATTTACATTTATATTACCATTTTATATTTACTTGTGTTTATATTTAAGCCAATATTTTTAACTGCACTATTTTATGCCTTAGATTATCATTTTGCTTTTACTTTTGATTTCCTGTTTTGAATATCCGTATTTTATGAGCATCAAGATGTAAGTTATGTTCGTAAATTTGAACGACAGATAACAGGTCTCCTGGTTCAAACAGATCTCGCGTGAAGGCTTATAAATAGCACAACATTACGAGGATATTCCGTGTGTCATGAGGTCGTATTTTAGGCTTTTTGCGTAATTTGTCATTTGTATGCCATGCAACAAAACTACAGTTACCCTTTTAGGTTTAGGCAACAAACGACTTAGTTAGGTTTAGTCAAAAAGTCATGCTTGGGCTTAATATAAGTACTGAAATACGTTAGAAAAACATGTCACAAAACGCATCACAAATGTCACTAACGTAACTTGCAAAACATTGGTCTCAAACAATGGTCTCTTGGATGAAGGTTCTGTGTTTGTTGGACCCATCCACCTCCCCTTCTGCCCACCATTAGCAGCCTTTCTCACTTTTTATTTAACGTCACTAGCTCTAATATTTACACAGATGAGTTTGCGTTGTACAGACTACATGTTGTACAAATGATACACTATAAGCAAGAACGGCGCTCTTATTGCACACCAAATGCCTTGCGAATTATCTTGTCATTCATAACTACGCCTTTTCATGCGACTGGGCACCAGGTGCACTAGCCACTTCTACCAACCATAACAGCCAATGACACAAAATAAGAAAGATGTGCACACATTTACACAAGGTTTTAGGCCAGAGAAAGACTTTCCAGGGGTCAGTATCTATTTTGGTTCCTTGCATATGTCGTTTCTCTCATTTTATCTTCAAGCCAGCAGCAGCCACAGCTGGCTGACGGCCAGCTACCAGCTGCTGGTGCTCACAGTGCGGATGCTTAGTTCTGTCTGCACAATAGCCTGAAGACTGATCCAGTGGGCTGCAGCCACAGCTGGGATCACAAAGAGTGAGTGAGCTGCTTTGAGCAAACGGTGGTGGCCCGGATTTGTTTTATTCTGGTGCCAAGTAATCTCAAAAGCAACCACAATTTCACCTGCAACCATCAGTTGTGTGTAGCAGCTGAAAAGAGAAATAAAATATAGAGATAACCAGTGTTGTCAGCAATACGAAAGCAGTTGGAAATGGATTGTTTGTTACCCAACAGTGTGTTTGTATTGCCCTTGCCAAAAGTGGCTGCTGGTAGCTATTGGCAGAATAAATACATGGTAAAGAGTGACCCTTCCAAACCTCACAACAGTAGCCATTGCATGGTCATGTACTATAAACCCACATGCATTACTTTTGTTTTGTATGTCAGGTAAGAAGACACGCTCAGTAAGTGTCAGAGAGTGTGATACTTAATATACTGTTTCCTCAAATACATTTTTAGACAGTGGTGAAATGTATCTTTACATTTTTAAGTTATTATGTGGTCTACCTATTCAGATTTTTTTCTATCTATGGTAAATTAATTAAGAATAAACCACATGCAATGTGCAAATGTGCGTTGTGTTATAGAAATTCAATAAAAGTTTACATTTCAAAGTATCAAAATGTGCATTCTAAAAGAAATAAAAAGGCTACTATGCATCAACTTGCTTAAGTTTATGTATAAATAAAGGACAATAATAATATTACAAACTACTAAACAAAGAACACGTTATTTACGACATTAAACCACCAACTTACTGACTAATTTATAAAAAAAAACACGAAAATATTCATTCATATGCACTAGAAATAAAACAGAAGTGAAACAACAATCACAAAAATACAGCCTTTTATTTTCAAGCAAATGTATTGTCATTATTTGATTAAATGCAAATATTACATACAGTATATGGGACTACAGATACTGTGTATCTATGCTGTACTGTACTGCCGGTTTCATCCTGCAAACTAGGAAAGAAAAAGCTAGACTCTAGTGCCCTCTATGGTTAAAACAGCATGAGAGGTATAATGACAAATGCAGATCAAACTGTTTATTATCAGGATAACTTCTCAATTACAAACCCAACAAGAGTGGTTAAGCACATTGAGGGAATGATGGATGGTTATAGGTGACCAAAATCACAGTATTCTCCCATACACAAATCACAATACGTGCATGTGTGAATGTATAAGGTGAATATTTCTAATGAGACAAGGATCCAATCGATCTGCCGCTTAATCTTTAGCTGTCTTTACTGACAGTGTTCGCCGGGAAGGTGCTCGTAGTCAGGGTTCCAAGGTGAAACGACGAAACACTCTACGGCCTTCCTGTCACACTCACAGATGAACATCTCACATGCATTGTTATTGCCTGAGGAAGATAAAGCAGAGAGCACTCTGTGATCATCAAAGAACCGACAAACATTCATAGAATTTAAATAAAAACTGAGAATAAATATCAGTTTGGACAAGGAAAATAAATTTGCTCCAGTGTACTCACTGTCACAGGTGACTTTCTTTTTTTGCTCATCGCAGGTGTAGTCATAGAGCTCGATGTACGGATTGTCAATGATGGGCCAGCACTCAGAGTGTTGGATTGCATCACTGTAACACTGGTCATGCACTTGGCAGCACCTACAGGTCCAAAAAATCAAACAAGACAGATTTTAAACAGACTGATTTCTTTAATGTTGTCTGAGTACGTAGCAGAGTGAGTGAATCATCACCTATCCAGATCATCCACAGGCGTGCCAGAGCCTCCCTTGCCGCAGTAGCAGCCGTAGTCGGCGTAGTCAAAAACAGGCCAGCTATCAGGCATCACGCACAGCATCATAGCTCTGAACTGGTTGAGCGCCTTGTAGTCCAATGAGTGGGCTGAAGCACAACGAAGCAGACACAATCAGAATTCCATTTATACTCTATACTACAAGATGTATCTATTCACAACCATGACACGTACAGATGGACACCTATTTGTCAAGTTGTACTCACCAACAGAGAGGCCTGCAGCCAAGAGAAAGAGAGCCTGGAGGGTATTCATCATGTAAGTCACAGAGAAGCTCTCACTCTAATATCAGGTCCTCTTTTTATATTATTTACGGGACCTTGGGAGCTGCTCTGTCAGCTGTTCATACGTCACAGGGTCTCACGCCTCACAACAAACACAAGCCAGCATATGTAAAAGCAGGTAACATTCACACACTCTCTAAACTCTGAACCCTGAGCGTTGTGTTCGATGTTCTGTCTAGACTTAAAGTTGCTCAGCCTTGGGGTAAGGGCTCCATGTGGTGGGGCACTAGATTTACCAATTACAAGTTATGTTAAAGACTTCATTTAAACCTGAGGAGGTGAGCATTGTTGACATTCAGCCGCAGGAGAATGAGAGGTGTGGGGGTTGGATCATGAGAGTAGTGCCAGGTGAGTCGATTGGCACAGCTTGGTGCTTGTTGACTAATTCCATTCTCCTTTAAATGCATAGCGTACTGGACCTTGGATGACTGCCACACACACGATAGACTGATGGTCACGCCGGCCCAAGATTTTGTTTACTGTGAGCGACTGGAGCCGTACGGCAGGGAAGAGTTGTGTATCCAAATGAAAAACAAAATTGTCTGTGAACAGACTGTCCTATCTGTGTTCTGTGCTGAGGGAAATCATGTGGTGGCAGCATGACCTGCTACAATCTTATTTGCCAAGTCAAAAGTGTGGCAATATTGCCACAAGGGGAGATAAGGGGAAAATGATCATCAAGTGGACAGCAATTTATATAATGAATCATCATCATACACTAGTTTTTTCAATGAGGTTAAAGCAGCAGTGGGCAGAATTGGAGAAAATCTGATTACGGAACTCATGTCCTATATAGAGCTAAACATGAGACCAAACACAGCCTGCAAGTTGACATGTTCCGCCATATGTACAGAGACGTGGAAAATCCCAGACTTGACAAGCAATGGTGATATGACTGCCGATGATATGATGAGCACTCAGAGGTTGGGAGCAACGTGTTCAAAAGGCACATGTACTGTATAGTAGCTGTGGAGGAGTGTGTGTCAGATTTCCCCAGCACATTTGTGAATTCATAACCCTTTAATATCTGGCCATCAGTAAACAGCACGCGAGGTCAAATGAGAGATCAAACTGTGTTTATTATCAGGATAACTTTGCAATTACAAACACTACAAGAGTTCTAAGGTCTAAGTGAATATTTCTAAAAACAACAAGGATCCTCAACAAATTGATCTGTCACTTGTGAAAAAGTAAAAAAAAATAAAAAATGGATTTGTCATGTTGAAGGATACATTTTTTTATTTGATGCAGTTGCTTGGTCTTTACTAACAGTGTTCGCCAGGCAGGTGCTCGTGGTCAGGGTTCCAAGGTGAAACGGCGAAACACTCTGCGGCCTTCCTGTCACACTCACAGATGAACATCTCGCATTCGGTGTTTTTGTCTGTGGAAGGTAAAGCAGAGAGCACTCTGTGATTACTAAAAGGCCGAAAAAACATTTTATGACGATGCCTTTAGCTACAATAAACTGCTGCCATGATCACTGGAAAGTCTGGGCGTGACAATCGGGGGTTATTATAGTAAAGTAAAACTGAAACTAAAATGAGAATAAGCCTTGAAAAATATTTTTTAGTAAACTGAAACTAAATAAAAACTAAATCCTTTAAGAAAAAAATAATAAAACCCTCTTGCTGTGAGGTGGCAGTGCTAATACAGCTAATAGAACTAGAATAGAACTAATGCAAATAAAATAAAAATGAATGTTAATTAATTACAGTATTGAAGGGGCAATTTTTTGCGCCAAATATCTGCATGTTACCTAATTTAGACACAGTTACAGTTTACAGTTTATTTTTTCCAATATATGTGCAGGCTTAGCGGCTGCAAAAGCGCAATCCTTTTGTATATTCGCCCCTTACAATAGTATTGATTTGATTATATATTATATTAGATTACAGTTTTTTTTTCTCAACACTTCATATTTCACCTCTAAAAGTATAGTGATGAAATGGAAACAATGCATATTACAGCAGTGTTGAGCAAATTAACAAGTTTACTGTATATGCAAGAAAGAAACTGTTTGGGTGTACTCACTGCCACAGGTGACCTTCTTGTTTTTCTTGTCACAGCTGTAGTCATAGAACTCGGTGTACGGATTGTCGAAGATGGGCCAGCACTCAGGGTGCTGCATAGCGTCACTGTAACACTGGTCATGCACTTGGCAGCACCTACAGGTAAAAAAAATCAAACAAGACAAATTTTAAACAGACTGAAGGTTGGTTTCCTTAATGTTGTCTGAGTATGAAGCAGAGTGAGTGAATCATCACCTATCCAGATCATCCACAGGCGTGCCAGAGCCTCCCTTGCCGCAGTAGCAGCCGTAGTCGGCGTAGTCAAAAACAGGCCAGCTATCAGGCATCACACACAGCATCATAGCTCTGAACTGGTTGAGCGCCTTGTAGTCCAATGAGTGGGCTGAAGCACAACAAGCAGACATAATCAGAATTCCATTTATACTCTATACAAGAAGATGCATCAATTCAGCAACCACCAAAGCATACAGATGGATTCCTATTTGTCAAGTTGTACTCACCAACAGAGAGGCCTGCAGCCAAGAGAAACAGAGCCTGGAGGGTATTCATCATGTAAGTCAGAGGGCAAGTCACAGAGAAGCTCTCACTCTAATATCAGGTCATCTTTATATATGTAGTATGGGACCTTGGGAGCTGCCCTGTCAGCTGTTCATACGTCACAGGGCTCTCAATGTATGGACTCAGAGATTCCAACAGAAACCAGCATATGTAAAAGCATGTAAGAATTCCCACACTCCCTGAACAGTGAGCCAGGTTGTTGAATGTGTTTGATGTTCTGTCTAGACCAGAGTCGGTCAGCCTTGGGGATAGAGCTCCATGTGGGAGCACTATATACCAATATGGTTACAAGTTATGTTCAAGACTCAGTTAAAAGGTTTGAAATATATCATCTGCGTTGGTTTAGGTACTGTATATGCTCTCTGATCAGTGGCGGAATGCAACTATATCCATTTACTGAAGCACCGTACTTATGTACAAATTTGGTTAGCATACTAGTTACTTTACAAAGGTTTTTGCACATAAAACATATGAAAATGTACAGCTGAAACGTTAAGTTGAACGGTTTTGATAATCGTTTAGTAATTTTTCATTCAAAAATTCCAACCATTTTGTGGTTCTAGTTTCTCAAATGTCCTTTTAATTATTATTATTATTATTATTATTATTTTAATTCATTTTTAATAATTTTTCATTTTGTACAATCGCTTGGAAAAAAAACAAGCATTGTGAAGGTGTCATTTTTGGGTAAATTGTGATGGCATTTCTCACTATTATGCATTTTTTACGAAATACTAAACTATCAATCCATTAATTAAGAAAATAATCAGCAGATGAATCCCTAATTCAAATAATCATTGGATGCAGACCTATTCAAAAGAGTACAAATGAGCTCCACCTCAACCAACTACAAATCAAATGTAAAATCCTGTGTATAAAGAATTAATCTTTAAGATTTTTCATTTAAATAAATGCCGAATGTAAATTAAATAAATAAATTGCAGAATTAAAAGTGGGTGTCTGTGGCGACATTCCTGGTAAAATTCACAAACAGTGCTCTCTGGGAGATCCAAAAACACACAATTACCACTTTTCGCCATAAGTGCTGAATATAATAAGATACATTCACAGGGATTATTTTTCTGAGTACTTTTAATACTTTAAGTACATTTTCCTGATTATACTTTGCTCTTACTTAAGTAGTATTTTCCAATTCAAGACTTATACTTATATATTTTTACAGCGTGGTACAATATTAGTAGGCTACCTTTACTTAAGGAAAGGATGTGAATACTTCCCCATCACTGTAATGTACAGTATGCGCTCTGCCTCCATGCTCTTGAAAATGTATGCTTAAAATCACGACCTAAACACGGGGTCATGGGTTAGAAAAGGTGAGAAACCCTGGTCAAACATTTATAAACTCTGTGTGTGACTGTGCCTGACATAAAGTATCAAGATGTCTATGAGTGTCTTACTTACGTGTCACCTCAGGTCCACTATAGAGATAAACATGAGACCAAATATAGCCTGCAAAGTTGACATTTTCCGTCATATGTACAGAGACATGGAAAATCCCAGCAATGGTGATATGAATGGCGATGATACGTTGAGCACTCAGAGGTTGGGAGCAACGTGTTCAAAGGCACGTGTACTGTACAGTATGTGGAGGATGAAGGATGATGATGAGGATGTTGAGGAATGTGTCAGATTTTCCAGCCCATCTGTGAATTCACAACAGTATAGGTTAGGGAATAATATGGGTACAATAATACTTCATAAGACGTAAAAGAAAAGGTGTTTAGTGTCCCAACCAGCAACAATAAAAAATAAATACATTTCTATTTAAAGGAACAGTGTGTAGCATTTAGGGGGGATCTATTTGCGGAAATGTTTTCTTTAGTGTATAATCAGCTGACAATATGAATCATTGTGTTTTTGTTACCTTAGAATGAGCCGTTTCTATCTACATACGGAGCAGGTCCTATTCATTGAGCCGGCCGCCATGTTTCTACAGTAGCCCAGAATGGACAAACCAAACAGTGGTTTTAGAGAGAGCAATTCGCGTTTTCCCGATTTTGTGTCGACCACCGAAGATCTCCTACACGCTTGGCATACGGGAGAAGTTAGCAATCTTCAACCTCACCACAAGATGCCAGCAAATCCTACACACTGCACCTTTAAAGCATTATAAAAATGCAATGTTTGCTTGATGGTCTTTTAGGATGTTTTTTGCTAAGCACATTGTAAATAAAAGCTTTAAGTGTATAAAACATAATCATAATGATGACCATCAAATCATTAAGAAAAAGCTGCTTTAAACATCATTGCCCATGCAGCTTTAAGGCTTTAACGCTGTCACTACACATATGTTAAATAGCTGTTGTGTTTGTTACATTGAGATCATACATATTTTTTTTTTTTTTTTATCTCATTCAGATACTTCTTTGAATTTTGGCACTTGAGAGATAAATGCTTTTAAAATGTTATTGTAATCTGTTAAGATGTGTTCAAAGGTCTGGTTCACCATGAAAATGGAGTCAAAAAGCTTCTACACATGGACTCTACAGCCAGAAACTCTGATCTTTAGGCCCTTTTGAGATTTACTTGTGTCTAAAATGAGACATATGACATGAAAAACTCACTTTTTCAGTGCTTGTGCTCTTACATTTAGATATCTGGAGTGCCTAACCGACCAACCTGTGACATAAGACAACCCAGTCAGTTGTTTTGTGGGCTGTCTAGATAAGGAAACATGTGATTCAACAAGCCATTCAGATTTGGCTCCACTTATGTCACATGCAGGCTCATTAGAATATACCCCTTCTGATTTAGGGTGATTTTGAGTATTCTGAAACATTACTGGAGTAAATATAGAACACCTTTCCTCTAGGTTACCTGAATCAGGGCAGACCTTATTTGTGCAAGAGTTTGTGCTTGCCTCCCACTCGCAGGCTTTATTTTGTTTATTGGTTTAATTTCATTGAAACCCTCTTTATACACATTTCCTTATTATTGAAGAGGCATTTTTAATTATAAGGCACTTATAATTATATTGTTTCTCCAAGTAAATATAACTGTATAATGTGGTTGGGAACTGGTTCTCGGGCTTCTTCCCACTCAGCTGGGGAAACAATACGGCCACAAACACAACAGTGAGTCAATTATTGTTGACCTAAAGTACAGTACTACAGTACGGTAAAAAAAAAAAAATACAACAAACTGCATATGAATTTGTAACTTAATCTTTAATACAAAGTCTCTCAAAATGGAAAAAAGTTCACACACCAGCATGGTTCAAAGGGTCAACAGCATTTTTTTTTTTTAACGATACTGCTTTCATTTGAAAGTCTAGCATTTTCGCATCAATACACTTTCACCATGTTAGTTCTGAGGCAACAGCAGAGTAACACAAACAAGTGAGATCTTTACTGAGGAGATTGTCAGCTTCTACTGGCCTTCTAGCATAGAACAAAAATAATGAACATCATGGTCTCATTTGTTAATCAAGATACCAATGTTTGACAATGATACATTGATATAAACAGATGCTACAAGTCATACCTTTAGCTTAAAACACATTCCAGTCCTTTAGACTTCATGAAATGCAAACACAGTCTCACGGCAGTTTGTGAAATAGTCAGGAAATTTAATCTATTTGATTCGTGTACATACACAAATTTCCCTTTGACGCTCAGCAAGACTTTCAACAACTTATGCAACAAAACTACTTAGCTAGGTTTAGGAAAAGATCACGGTTTGAGTTTTAATAACGCCGGAAGTGACGTAACTTAAGTACGGAAGTTACGTGGCAAAAACTACTTCATTAGCCTCAGGAAAAGATTGTGGTTTGGGTTAAAATATCTCCGGAAGTGCCATAAGTTCAGAAGTTACGTGACAAACAAATCAACTCTGACTTGTGGTTTCACATCTCCTCATCTCCTGGGCCAAAGTCCTGTGTGTTTTTTTTTTTTTTTACCCAACCTCCTCCCTATGCGGCGTTCAGCACTCTTTATACTTCCCGGTTCACAATTACGTGGATTACATACAAATCGATTTCGTGCTGACCATCACGGGAAAAATGTGAAATTCGTGTCTATGTACAC
>CAKAOH010030648.1:0-13880 GCA_916701665.1 Sebastiscus tertius | reverse complement strand
TTAACATGCTATAACTGTATCTTAACATGTTATAACTGTATCTTAACATGCTATAACTGTATCTTAACATGCTATAACTGTATCTTAACATGTTATAACTGTATCTTAACATGCTATAACTGTATCTTAACATGCTATAACTGTATCTTAACATGCTATAACTGTACCTTAACATGTTATAACTGTACCTTAACATGTTATAACTGTATCTTAACATGTTATAACTGTATATGCATGTGCATATGTGCATTATCCCTGACATGATGTTCTGTAATGTTCCTATATTTTTTTTGGACCATTGGCTCCATGATACTAACTAGCTTGTAGTTTGCAAATTACTTCATCAGCTAACGTTTAGAAGCAACCAATGGCTTCTTTGGATTTTACCGGGAAAGCAGTCCCGAGTCTTTTACATAGCAATCAGTCCACAGACTGCTATAGGCGACCGAGACGGACGAGGAAGGTCTCCGTTTTTAAGTTGCGATACAATCCGTTCACACATTGGCAAAATAAAGTGACTAATACATTTAAAATGTCTTAATGTCAGTAATCAACTGGGGAAGTTTCATGGTGATATCTATTAGTTCATATTTGTTTACCCTATTCACCGCTAGTGTCTTCAAAATGTAGGACATTTTACAATTCATATCTTTAAAGCTCATTTTCTCAAAATTAGTTTTTTTTCTCAGACTGAGCCAGAAATCTCCATTTCAGCAGCTCTTACATCCACGAAACCTTCCAGTTTCATTCCACTCTATATTCTGAAGGTTTGTACAGAGGGGTTTGTTCATATATCATTCATAGCCTGAATTATACAACATGTTATTCCTAAAAACATAGCGAAAATTGATTTTTGTTTATGGCTGTGGACAGTATTTTCTGATTTATGGAGTGATAAAAAGAGATATCCAAAATTCCCCTCAGTAAAAACCTTTGACTCTAATATGTCAACAAAATGAAACACACATTTTAAATATCTGACAAATTGTTATCTTATGTTCAGATTTCTGTTCTGGAAATGCATGCACATTAGTACATATCCGATAAGATAATGCATATTTAAACACAAAATAATTGTCTTGATGTAAGTAATCAACTGGAAGAGTTTCATGGTGATATCTACTGGATAAATATTTTACCCCACAGTGTCTCTAATCGTTATAGCTTCATTTTTGTATTGACGTTTCTGGTGTATCAGGAACATTACAGCTTTTCAAAGTGATGATATTCATGCAGGTTTTATTATGTGAGTTCAAATAAAACCATCTGTCCTCTCTAGTGCTCTTCTACTTTCTTTCCTTTGTTTCTCTCGTCTTCTCGCCATCTTTATCTCACACTTCTCTCTCGTCATCCTTTGTCACCTTCCTTCTTCTCATCTTCTCTATCAGCCCAAGTGGTGTTGCTTCTTTCTGTCTTTTTCGTGATCATTGTCACCTCCCCATCCTCTCTCTCTCTCTCTCCCTCTCTCTCCCTCTCTCTCCCTCTCTCTCTCTCTCTCTCTCCCTTATTCTTTTAGTTTGCAGCCCATCACGCTAGCAAACAAACGGATCTTTTTTCTTTGAGTGTGCAGCGTCTCACACTCACAGCTTAATTAATCCTCTCTTTTGACACAGTGCATTTGGCTCACCCAATGGGCAACGACACACACTTGAACACACAGCAGATGGTTACTCTCCTGGATACTTAGCATGCTAGCGCTGCTTCCATTTCAAAACACAGACATTAAACATGTCCCAGATATAATTCAGCTCCTGATGACGTGCCAACATAAAACACTCCAGTTGTCTAGTTGCTCCCTAATTAAGAGTATACTTGGTTAGCATCATGGCGACCGGCACAGCTGCTGGCTTCAACACTGCAGTCAGGTGTGTGTGTGTGTTTATCCTAAATTATTGTTTTTCGTTGACATACCAGTGACATGAAAGAGTGGAGAAAAATAGAGAGACCACTTTAAAATGTGTCGCGTGATATGTACAGTATCTACGTCACAATTACAAATGTAGAGGATCTGGATTTACAAATGATTTACCCACAATGCACCGCAGCATTCACTCATCAAGTTGCAGTACAAGTATTAAATGTGACACCAGAACAGAAAGATCATCTGAAACCTGAGATGCTTCAAGACTCTGCGCCACAATACAGTGACATAACATGGACAGTATGATTTAAAGATGATATCTATAATGTCTCTATCATCGCCCGCTGATTCTGGACACACAGACTTTGTTCTGCCACCAGGAATTCATTCTGTGACTAATTTAGGGTCCCACGAAACAGACTATGAAACCACAGAAAGCTCAGCATCCATGCTGCCTATTATTCTGCCATTAGTTTCACGTCTCTTTGCTTAGGTTGTGTCTAGAAGGTAACCCGCAAATTGCGCAATCTGATCTGAGATCTGCAAAAACTCTCGCGAGACTTGCTGTCCTACGACCTAACCTAACCTCAACCATCTAGCGAAAGTTCCCACAATTTGCTGGTTCCCTTCTAGACATGACCCTTTGCTTACAAAGCTTCTTACACAAGTCTGTTAACTAACACTTGACCAACTTAACTATTCCAATCTAACTATTCTGCAAAGACTCACATGTGAAGCTGAACATCTGTTGTTTGGGGGATAAAAAGACTCCTCCTTTTGGATTGATGGAAAGAAATTAAAACAACTTCCATCTCTGCCAGACAAAAACAGTGACCACCTCACAGACTGGACTCAATTATAGTGATGCTCCTCAGTTGATGGGATTTTTTTCCCCCACCAAATTCAACATACATTACAGCACTTTGGAAATAAACTTTTCATGTCTTCATTATAATTTGCGCTCGTTGTTTTACAGTGTTCATTTCCAGAGCTATTTGGGTCCGTTGCTTTTTAATTGATCATTCTGCAGCCAATTTGGGGCTGCTGACTTTGGTAGTTAATTTTAAAAGTAATTTCAAAGCGTTGCTTTTAGCTGTTCATCTTAGAAGCAATTTAGGGCCACTGATAGTAGAGAGTCTATTTAGTGACGCTGCTGATTAATTGAGTAGAACAGAGGAGGCAGGAGGGAGACTGTATGTGAGAGATTCTGCAGCGACTAAAACAAGTATGGACTGCACTACTGTACGATGTTGTGAAGTCAAGTCAAATGCATTTTTTATTAACCTCTAATCACCGTGAGAGTCTCAAAGTGACTTAGAAATGCACACATTTTGTTATTTGGAGGGAACGTACTTTTAAATTGAAATTGTCAACATTGGAATTAACATTACTCAATGCCGTGTCCAAAAGCAGCAGCGATGAGTATTGACCTCTTTTTTACCCGACGGACCCGGTACCGGTTCTGCTGAGCTGTGTGTTCAAACACGGCCTTTAAAAACCTCATAAAATGCTGTGGTGGTCTTTTTTTTCGAATACTTTCTAAAAGACAAGGCCTTAATGCTACTAAAACCTGACTTTGGATTATGTTTTGTTCTGTTATTTACATTGTTACTGATCTTATTTGTTATTATCTAGTTGATCGTATTTCATTTTTACAATAAAACTGCTTCATTTGGAGTCAAAATGATCCAATTTAGTTTTTTTTATTGATTTTCTACTGTGCACAACGGTAGAATGTGATGATGCACGGGGTAAATGTCATGGCCAAAGGCTCCATTGTGTGCACACAGCCTCCTGTAGTGAATATCAGGAGTATTTTAGGCACACTTTGGGTATCCAAGTGTGCCAAATGGAGAGTCCTCTTGGTCCTGTCCTGACTAAAACCTTTGTAGAATCTATGTGTTTTGTGTTATTTATATCTGATTGGCACAGTTGTAGTCGAGGAGTTGCTGAATGAATTCAGTGGCGTCTCTGTGCACGGCATCATTGCTATAATGGTGTTATCCACTGTCTGATCTAGAAACATTTAGGCAAGGATACAAATTCAAATTTTTCCTTTGGTTCATCATAGTTTACTCAGGCGTAGTAACAGTCACAGTGTCACTGACACTGGGGATGAATCTCTGAGGTCTTACCTATCCATAGAGACTAAGATCATGCAGATAGACCTGCTAGTTGTGGAGCTATTCTTCATTTATTGTGTGTATGTCTGTCTAGGAGAACCACACCTTCCAGCTGAAGAGGTTAATGGTGACTTATTTAAAACTAATGCACTTCCTCTTTATCATGTGACGCCTAAATGAACAGGATCTAATTGACATGCAGGTCCAAAGTCACTTGTGATCTGTGGGATGTAGTTACAGTCTGCAAAATGAAAAGAGCCTTTTGTAGAAAATGTCTGGCTGTGAATGATTAGTTCTTTGAGCAGTAACGTTATTTATGGTCGGATTGTGTTTACCGTGTCGGTGCCAGCAGCTCAGAGAGCTGTAGTTGTGTACAGGACATTGTGCTCTAATCACACTGCATCCAACAGGAAACAGATTTTGTTTTTCCTCCCACCCACAGTCTCTGCTTCATCCCAAACTCAGGTCAATTATTCTACCGGCCAAACTGTTGTGTCAAAATAGCACAATTCATCAATGCTGTTACATCCCATATTAACAAGGACATACAGTAGAATGGCTGTATTTCTCTGGCTCCTGCCAGGTACCTGTTTTAGTAGAGATAATGTCAGCATCTCTCCACTCATTCCAGCCTCACAACGGTAAAGTTGTCATGCAAAGTTGAGATTTTTCATTCTATTTTAAAGAGCAGTGAATTACAGCAGGCTATTTTAAACCAAGTTATTTCTTGCATTACATTTGTTTGCTTTAATACTGCTGATAGTGAGTCAAATCGTATATGTTTTTAAATGAAGCTGGAGCTGACATACCTGAAGACAGGTTTTATATAGAATATATGCAGATTAATGAGGTCTAATCCTGATCCTGTGAATCATCTCAGGACATCCTCAGATTGCATAACACGTTCTGTTCCCCTGCAACCCTACTGTATGTTCCAGAAACTGGATTTATATATTCATAGTTTGCGTACCTTTTGTTTTGTTTTTTATCAACATAATTAGAAAATATTTGAAATGAACACATCTGCCAAGTCTGTTCATAGCAACTAAAGCATCATTAATGTGTTTTTTTATGGTTATGTTTAGACACAGGACTCATGATGTCGGTTAAATGTTAATAAATACGCCCTAAACGTAATTAAGAATGCAGTTTTAAAAAGGCAAAAGTGCCACAAGCGGTTAAAATACGATATCGATGACGTATGAAACAATGTTGATATTAAACATATTTTTAGTTCAGAAATGTCGAGACTCAACGTATCTGTGGTTTGAAGAAGCGCACGATGCCACTGTTTTCTTCTGGCGACTGGGTTGATTTAGGAGACAAGGATCCCACTGAGGATCTGTGGAACGGGTCAGATTCCTGTGTATAGCTGGGTTACATTTAGACAGAGTTGACTGTGATTTGCCTGCTACACGGTGTTGAATTTCAATCTTTAATTGCATCACAGTTTCATTAATACTTTAAGGCTTATGGTTCTTGTTACCGATGCACAGCCTATATAGAGTTCTATACTATACACACACAGTCTGCGTCAAAGTGGTGAATAATTAAACAGCGTACAGTATGTTTGACAGGTTCATTAAAGCAGTTTGGTGGGTTAGATTCTATCAGCCTTGCTGGAGGCGACAAAGGCGCAGACCCTCGTCTCTCAGCCGTTTCCTCAGTGGAGTGGAGACATGAGGAGGAACAGAAAGCAACGATACAGATTCTATACCGCCCCATGATGCATTTATGGTGGTGACTTATAGACCTAACAGTATCAGATAATAGCTTTATTTATCGTCACTATCATCACTGTTTTGCAGTCATCCATGCAAACTAACTGAGGGAGAACGCAGAGGCATGACCTCCGACTGTGAGATGTTAATATGACGTCCTACTGTGAGATGTTAATTTCATTAGCATGAGGAGGATCGAGGGAGTTTTGCGAAAAAATAACAACTACGAGGCGACAATTTCTACTTCAAAATAGACGCTTACATTCTTTTATCAAGTACTGCTCACTTTAGAAAAAGAAACAAGATGATTCATGGAAAGCCGAGTGAAGTATAATTGCATTCAAGTATTGTAGAATAATGTGTTTCACCCCGACTCGAGTGCATTTGTCTCTGTGAGGGCAAACACTGAGGCTTAATTCACTTAGTTTAAACATTTGACCTTTAATTAGAGTTCTTCATTCAGACCAAATTATGTAATTAATCACATGTTAAAGATGCATCTTTCCTCCAGGTTTGGGAAAAACCCAGTAGCGACTACATAAAACAGATCTGCAGTGTAAAGAACCAGGAGAACACAGTGAAGTACAGACACTGGAGCTCTCTCAGGGTCAGAGGTCAGGACTTCAGAGAAACATTCAGTCTGCCTCCAGTTTGTCCTTGGCTGTCTTTGTGTTTAATGTGGACGTATATTATGTAGAAGTCTCCCACGCTGCATATAACTCACCCAGAGAGATTTATGGCTCTCAGTGAGCCTGAAGCTGCTCGCTGCGGTAAAGGCTGATCTGCTCACCAAGAAAAACAAGTATCAAGCATTTTGTTGAGATGTAAAAAAATGAATATTTACCTGAGTCCTACTTGTTTTGGTTGAATAATTATGTGGTCCATCTACATGAAATTAATTAGCACCAATTTGTGGCAATAAATGAATCATTGAAGTCATTTTTATCGAGCAGAAGCGTTAAACGCTCTCTGGTTCAGTGCAACCTGGATATCATCTGGGATTTGGACTACAGGTCAGTCGGAGGAAGACATTTGAAGACGTCACCTTGCGTAATTTTTGACATAGATTGAAGCTTGGGTTGGAGAGTACGCTGGAGTTTAAAAACATATCCAAATAAATAAAACCCAGCAAAGTTTCGCCAATTATTATCAAATGAAAGTAGATAGCAGCACTAGCTCCAAAAGTCCCGAAATCTAGAGAGGAAGTTCCCGAGTCGGCGACACCGACAGTCCGTCCCTTCAGGCCTCCCTCCAAAGCCACGCCCCCAAAATGATCATTATGAACGTGAACAACGGACATGGCTGTTGTTAGTACTTGTGGAAGACTCCGGTGACGTACAGTGAATACACGGACAGGTATGGAGACAGGCAGGTAGCCTGTCCACTCATTACATTCAGGCCGAATGAAATGATAAATATTAAACAATAACTATAACAAAAAATGTTTCTAAAATGCATTACCCACCCTGGCTTTAAACTAGCAATCACAAGTCAATTAACTAATGAGAAAAATAGATGTACATAGTGTTTTTACTGCTATGGACTTTGTTTTTGAAATCCATGTTCACTCTTTCATTTCAAAATCAACATTTTTTAAAATACTTTCAACAAAATGAAAAGACTGAAGTTGAACTAATTGACCTTTCTGAGTATTATAGCAGCAGTCCACATGGACATATACTGTTCCACTTAAATACACTAGAACGGTCTTTGCCGTCAAGTGAGATATCATCTGCAAAACCAAGTAAAGGTTGTCTGTGCATTTGTGTAATTACAGTGAAGGAGCTGCACGGAGTCAAAGACAGTGAAGATGTTGAAGCAAAGGCCTTCCTGCAAAGTATTGTTGAGAATATCTCCATTATTACAAATAACAAACATGTTTCTGACTTGATGTTTGATTACAAACTGGATGTGCTGAGCAGAAGATACCAGCGCTGTTTAAACTGCTCACAACGGGGCTGAACGTTCCTATACGGGGCTTTGTTGGTGTTTACCTGTTTGGATCATGCGAGTATGACTTTTACTATGTCAATGAACTCAATCTAACTGATATGGAAGATGCATACAGAGAAAAAAGAAAAGAAAGAAAGAAAGAAAGAAAGAGAGAAAGAAAGTAAGAAAGGGAGAGGATGACAGAAGGATGGGAAGACACAGCAATGACAGAAGGATAGAGGAAGGTGAAGCAAAGACAAAGCGATGTGAAGAGACGGAGGGATGCAGATAGAACTGATCGTTCTTCCAGCTGCGCTGCGATCGATTGTTCTTCCTGGCATTTACGTCCGTATTAGCAGAGAGGTACAACGCTACGCAGTGTGACCTATTTACAGCTGCTATAATTACGCACACAGAGATCACACACAATCACACATGCAAACACACAGCAGGAGAGAGAATCGCAGGCATTCAGGAGAGGTATGTAATCAGACAAACACACATTCAGAGGGACCATACAAACAAGCAAACTGCAAATTAACTGCTGATGAGATCAAATAACACACACACTAATTTATACCACTCATGCACACACTGCTATAGTAAAACGCACTGCACCTCATTACACCACCCCATACTACAGTAATACATGATATCCTGCACCATCACAGCCTGATTCTGATTGGCTGTGGCTGGGTTGAGTTGTTACCGGGCAGGGTAGGTTGCTTAAACTGATCTAATATAAAAACCATAATAGCTAAAACATTCATTCTTTTTGCAGCAGAAAGCTGAAGGCTTCTGTCGCGTCATCATGTGGAACACTCATGATGACGTTATGTTATGTTACATGCAAAAGGTCATATTGCAAAAATACCAATGTAGGCACTGGGGAAATATTTACACTACTTTGCTCATGAAAAGGAGCATATCTCAGAAATACAAAGAAAAATAAGTTATGGAGTGTTAAGAAATATTTTGTTCATGTTTTTACATTTAGAAATATGTTGGATATTTTGTGTGTTTGTTAAGTAACATTTTATGAAAAAATTATGCCTGATTTTTGTATTTTTTTTAAATGTATGACCAATTGCAATACTTTTTATCAATAGAGTAAATCAGGATTTTTTGTAGGTCAGAAGTTAGAATCACAAACCTAATGGGATTGTTCCATTGAGTTTTGAATTATTGTAAAAAATAAGCTCTGTGGAAAACAAATGTTTATGATACTTACACATTTTGTAAGTGCAGAAATGCTAACTCATTTCCGGGTTTTAAAACTAATTCCTGCAGCACTCTGTTACGGTTTATTGACTTACATAACGTTTTAGCATTTGAAGAATCTCCAATAAATGACATCATAATGAGCAAAAATACCAAAGTAAGCACTGGTGGACCATTTCTGTTGCAGAGTTCAAAGGCTTAACCATCCATCCATTCATCTTCAACCTCTTATCCGGGTTCGGGTCGCGGGGGCAACAGCTCCATCAGGGGACCCCAAACTTCCCTTTCCCGGGCCACATTAACCAGCTCTGAGGGGGATCCCGAGGCGTTCCCAGGCCAGAATGGAGATATAATCTCTCCACCTAGTCCTGGGTCTTCCCCGTGGTCTCCTCCCAGCTGGTTGTGCCTGGAACACCTCCCTAGGGAGGCGCCCAGGGGGCATGCTTACTAGATGCCTGAACCACCTCAACTGGCTCCTTTCAACGCAAAGGAGCAGCGGCTCTACTCCGAGTCCCTCACGGATGACTGAGCTTCTCACCCTATCTCTAAGGGAGACGCCAGCCACCCTCCTGAGGAAACCCATTTCGTCCGCTTGTACCCAGGATCAAAGGGTTAACAACAGATCATATCGAGTTATCACCTAACATTTCCCCTCAGTTCTATGGAGAGTTGTTAGTGTCTTTCAGCTCATTGTTTTGGTTTTAAAGCCCAAACGTCGTGGTTCAGTCTCACCACCTAGCCTACATCTAACACCACACAGGACGCTGGTCTCTGGTGTCTACGCCTGCACGCTGCATGCCGTTCAGAAATGCATATTTTATTCTATTGAAGCCTTATTAGGCTGTTTTTGTTGTCAATATGAGAATATGGTCTGAGGTGATTTCCCCTTTTCATATTGACAGAACCTAGTTTTCTCTCCTCTTTACATCTTATAGAGATGCTTTCAAGGATCCATCGTGATGAAATGAAACAAAGCAAAGAGAAAATCAATGTTTCACATGTTCTACATTTGACCTTTACAGTAGCAGTGTTTGCTCCGCTGCGAAAGTAAAGCCAGAGACTTGGAAACAGTGTTTCTGTGAATAGTGCAGATGTTTAAAAATCTCCTGAACAACACTTCAGTTTAACTTCTCTAGTGAAAATAATAGAGATACAGTGTTTGTTATCCAGTATCAACCAGGTAAAGATAATGTAGAATACATCACTTGCTTTAACAGTATGTGTGTACGTATGTGTGTTCATGTGTTAGAGTCACAGGAAGTGCAAAAAGCAGCTTGAGGGAGCATCAAACAACAACATCACCTCAGATTATATCCTCAGATTACATCTCTCCTCTCTCTATGCATCTCCCCTTCCTCTATGAACTCCATAACTGTCTCTCTCCACCTCGATCTCTACAACTGATTTCTTCAAGATTGAGCAAATCCATTTATACACATAAGGAGCAGGTAAGTGATCTACGCAGGAAACTCATTCCACAGTGTAGAGTGAGCGCTGAGTGTCTAATCGGGGATGGTATGATGATCTCTGAACAGCAGCAGGACACTAGTTTCTTTAACAGGAGCAGGGCAAAGAGGAGCGAGTGGATGTATAACGGGTTGAAGACTAAAGAGATGACAGATATTCTCTAAACCACATCCGACAGATCAACGACTGGAGTGTTTTTTTTTATTGCCTGTCCATCTTCAGGGCACGACTACAACAGCATCACAGATTAAATGTGACCTTTAGTGGTTTAAATGGTGACTCATCTGCATGGCAGGAAGAGAAGCATGAATCATCTGCAGGAGCCACGACTCTGACCTCTGACCTCTACACTGTTGACTCACATACAGTATACGGCTGGGTTCTATTATGACATCTCAGAAGATAAACAACATCCTGCTTCATATTCATACGCTTCCATGTATTCGCCAGTAAGTTCACCTCCTCCTTCGGCTCATTCCATCTCCTCAGCTCAAGTATTCATAGAGAATAGAAAGTGTTTTCAGACTGAAAGAACTTTTTCATGGTTCTAAGAACCCCCTTTTTACTGTGTCTGGACCGGAAGAAGTAGGAACGATCCCAATGAATGAAGGCGTAAATACAAAGGCCTGTGTTCAGATGTCATTATCCAGATAATCTACCTGGACACAGGTTGACACTGCTGCAGGTGGAAATGGGGATCTGAATGTCGGGTAATGAAGCACCCCCAAACCGACAGCACAGAGATACAGTAGGTGACAGACAGTCTTACAACATGTGGAGGCGTTCACGGCAGAACCACACCGCTAACGGCTCGTCTGAACATTACAATGTCTGATTTTCAGTTGGATTTCACAACAAACAATCCAGATCTGCATGAAAATACACGTCACTCAATCATGCGACAGATTGTTTTTCTTAAAAGCAAACGCTGCTCAAAACCTCAACAATGTCCTGCATCGTCTCACAAACAGAACCAAAACTGTACCTTACATACCATCGGCAAATCAATACGAAGAAATAAAGATTCACAACCGAGTAAGGCAGGAGGTTAGAGGGAGGGGGTTCGTTTCCGAGCACCGTGTTGTGTGTTGTGCGTTGTGTTGTGATTCATTGTGTGTAGAGCAGAGTGAAGAGTTGGAGGCTCTGTGATCACTGATGAGAAAAAAAAATCATCATCATGGAAAGACCTGAGAGGTTCCTGTGTGTGTGTTTATTCCTGGTTGATCCTCGAGCAAGGAGAACACACTGACTCTCTCTCTCACACACACACACACACACACACACACACACACACACGCTGATGTAACTGCAGATAGAGACATAAAAGTGTTATGATCAGAGAGGAGAGCATCCAGTGAGTCAGTGTGTGTTTTGGGGGTGTTTGTTTAGAGAAGATTGAGATACACATCAATCGAGATCCAATGAAAAGACCCACGGCAAAAATAAACTATGTAGCACACACACACACACACACACACACACACACACACACACACACACACACACACACACAGCATCCCATGTTTTGCTATACAGCAGGCTGCTCTCATTCACTTTCCAGACTCAAACCTACTGAAAGCAAAGCACTGTAATTTGTATGAAGCCCATGTAATCGTGAGCGGGGACGTGCAGGGCTGCTGCCAGGTGATGCAGCGTAACGCTTCGTCCACACTGGGAACGTCAGGAGTGCGTGGCGGCTGCGTGATTCACGCTGCATGTCTGCTGCTGCCAGCCCTTTCTTTCTACATAGAGTTTGCCTTTCATAATGGTAATTTCATTTCAATATAAATATAATTTATATTTATTTTAGACAGAGAAAGGTTAAGAAGCGTAACTCAGAACTATCCTGTCTGACTAGAGACTTGACTGAGTTGAGACTTAATTATGACCTGCAAAACAATAACCTTGTCCCACTACTGCATGATAAATACAACTACATTACTTTTGAACCCGGATAAAACAGAAACAGATGAGTGAGTGATGCGTGGAGCCATTCACACAAACCTGCAGAGGTTGTATTGTGTTTATTGTCTCTCTCTCTCACATGTCACATGCACATTAACAGGTTCATTGTCATGTTTTAGCACAAAGCTACATCCAAACAATGGTGAAAAGCAGAGGAAGCAGGCTGGGTGTGTGCTGTGCAGCTCTCCTATCTCTCTAAGCTGTAATTGTCTCATCACTAGTATTCATCATAGACTCTTTGATCATGGAACTCTCTACTGATATCAACATGATCGTCTACTGAGGGGGAGATGGGAAAGAGACGAAGAAAGAGAGAAGCACTTAAACAATAACTTGACAAATGGAAGCCCAGAGAGAGTAAACGAGAGAGAGAGAGAGAGAGAGAGAGAGAGAGAGAGAGAGAGAAAGTAAAGAAAGTGTGACAGAGAGAGAGTAAGGATGGGGAGGTGACAATGATCACGAAAAAGACAGAAAGAAGCAACACCACTTGGGCTGATAGAGAAGATGAGAAGAGGAGGAGAAGGAAGGTGACAAAGGATGACGAGAGAGAAGTGTGAGATAAAGATGGCGAGAAGACGAGAGAAAGAAAGGAAAGAAAGTAGAAGAGCACTAGAGAGGACAGATGGTTTTATTTGAACTCACATAATAAAACCTGCATGAATATCATCACGATTCACAAACATCCCATCATCCTCAATAAACACAGGCATCTAAATAAATATGAAATTATGTGCATAAAAGGCACATCTAGCCCTCCATATATGGATTGTCTTCCATACTAAAAGCAAAATAGGCTTTAAAAGAATCCCTCAGTATTAGCATGGATAACGTTGTTGTCACGGCAACCTTTTATTGTAAATCTGAATTAAATACGTGTCTCCGATCAAACGGATCCAAACTTCTCTCACCTGTCAAACCAGATAATGTCGGATATCAAACTTATTTTTCCTCACAAGCTGTTTAATAAGAGTGGTTTTCAGCATAAGAGTGGTTTTCAGTGTCCTCAAAGAGTTGAGAGAATCCAATTTAGAGGGAAAATACAAAATAGATACCAAATATGAATAATATGTTTTTGTGTGAGAGAAAATAAGATGTTTCCTTTCTTATCCCTTTAATGATGTTAGGACACCTGGGAGGGAACCAGGAGGTTCTGTTTGTCAGCGGGGGACTTCTATAACCAAATGTATTCATTGAAAACAAAACCAAACTAAAGTAGTGACTGAGTTGTTGAGGTCATCAACATCATGGTCCGTGTCCACAGGGGCGTTTTTTATCGCGAGGGGACGCGACGCTTCCCAACATTGGACGCTTGGTGTGCTGTCCCTAGAAACGAGGCACTCGGCTCCTGATTGGACGAACGCTTTCCCGCCGTTGGCTGCTGCTCCCAGCTTTCAAACCGGAACCAGTCTGGAGGCTCGTTTGGAAACTTTCTTCTCTTATTTCACGTCAATAGTTCACTGAGATGTGTTTCTGAAAACATCTGAGGAGAGAGATAATCCATGTTGATGAATCTGTCTTTATTTTGGATCGACAACGTTTAGTTTAAAAGATCCTCTGGAGTTTGGAGAGGCGGCGAGTCGCGTCGGATGC
>CAKAOH010030645.1:0-30599 GCA_916701665.1 Sebastiscus tertius | reverse complement strand
CAGGCTGTAAACTCTTCCTGCAGTGTGAGACTATGTGTTGTGACTGTGTTAACTTCTTTGAGGTCACAGTTTGTGGTGTTGCATTGGATTTTATTATCATGTTATCTTCATACTGTTGTGGAGCTGTGGAGCTAGTCTTAGGGTGCTAAAAGGAAAAGAAAAATACTTCAGCTGCCCTGAATGACCTTCATTTTAGGAGCGACAACACATCTTGTTGTTACTCTTTGTTTTGTTTATGGTAAAACAAAAATAATTGATGGACAAGATATGATATTTTGTAACCATCCCATTTTGGAAAAGTGATATATACATATACATATAAAGTGATATATACATACATATATATATGTATGTATATATCACTTTATATGTAGATGATTCTGAAGCCATATGTTCCATTTAACCCGATTAGTGTTGTGATTGGATGTTACCATTTCAGAGTTACACAGATTAAAAAAAATAAATATATAAAATAAAATAAATATATATATGTATGTATATATCATTTTATATACAACTTATATAATAATATATAATTTATAATTAATATATCATATTAATATATATATTCATATTAAAGATATATATATTCATATTAAAGATATATATATAATAATAATAATAATAATAATAATAAGACATTTTATTTGGTGCCGCCTTTCAAGACACCCAAGGACACCTTACAAAGATAAAATTAAACACAGACAGATAAAAACAACTGGACATGACAGAGACACATTTGTGCAGACACGTATGATGAACTGATGGACACTACAGAGATATACATATACATATACATATATATAAATATAAATATATATGTATGTATATATATATGTATATATGTATATATATATACATACATATATATATTTATATTTATATTAAAAATATGTGATAGAGAACAATATATGATATTTAGTGGCAGTATGCTAGATGGGCAGTAATTCAGTGATTTGTGTTTTGAATAAATTCTGCAGTCATCTTCTGTTGCATTAATACGATTTCAATTTAATTTACTTTATTTAATAGATATAATCCACCCTATATCAATAGGCTAGTGATTTCAGGGAACCCTAAGAGCATAATAAAAACAAACAATTAAGTAATTCAGTGATTTGTCTTTAGTATGAGTTTTGCAGCCATATTCTGTTGCATTTAATTCAATTTGAATTTAATTTACTTGATTTAATAAATATAATCCACTCCATATCACTTGGCTGCTGATTCCAGGGAATCCCCAGAGCATAATAAAAACAAATTATACATAATTCAGTGATTTGTGTTTTAAATAAATTCTGCAGCCATCTTCTGTTGCATTTAATTTGATTTTGATTTAATTTATTTAATAAATATAATCTACCCTATATCAATAGGCTACTAGTATCAGGAAATCCTCAGACCATAATAAAAACAAACAATAAGATCAGTAATCCAGTGATTTGTGTTTTGAATAAATTCTGCAACCATCTTCTGTTGCATTTAATACGTTTTACATTTAATTTACTTTATTTAATAAATATAATCCACTCCAAACATTAAGACACTTAAAATCAAGAGTAGCCTAGTAAGAGTTTGTCAATCACTCCTGTCCTGGTTGTGAAACAGTGTTACAGAGGTTTTCATGTCTCAGACAATGTGTAGTCTAGCTAAATCACTGTATTACTTGTGACTACATTTAGCCTATGAGTGTGAATGAGTCTGTAATCGTCTCTCTAGACTCTTTGTTCCTTGAGAGTTTGTTTGTGTGCAACTCGTGGTGGTCTAGACGAGAGGTAAAAAATAGACGGAGTGTTGTCTAATGCCCCTGATGTGCTTTGTTTTGCTTGCCCCTGTCTCTTAGCGTATTTTCGGGAAGCCACTAACTTGCACAGTGCTCATGAGGCCAGCCCCTGTTTCCCTTTGGAAGGCGGGCCGTGTTTGCCCTGTCTTCCTGCAAAATATTGGTTACCAGGCAACGGTTAGGCCTGTCCCACTGCAGAGTGCTGTTGTTTACACCCCTTCTGGCTCTGTATCCCAACAACATTGCATAAGTCTCACAGGCTTCCCCCACCTCACTGAGAGAAACTTGATCGGCCTTTTCTCTCCAGCCAACCAAAATGTCTCATACCCTCATACCATAGTTTTTCTCTCGGCCACAGTTTCCTTCTTTGTCTGCTGTGTTCACTCAGAGCCGCTCTCACTCAGACATTCATTGCAGCAAAACTGAAACTGAGGCTAAAGGCTGTGTATGAGGAAGTTGTGCTCGACTTGACTTTCAGGTGGCTAAAAATCCCTGAAGCTTTTTATTACATGATCTGTCAGGTGGGGGTTCAGGTCTGCCCCCGTAACCGTCTAATAACACATCTATTCTCGTCTAAATCCACTAATTCTTTCTTGGCAAAGTCCAAGGCCTTCCTGCACGCCTATGTAAACACGGCTTGTGTATACTGTATTAACTGAAATGCTTGAGTTGAATTTTAAAAAAAAGTGGAGCTCTGAATTCATTAATATTTCAGTTCAGCTTGAACCATAAACTTTTGAACTTGGGACATCCTCTTTTTTTTATTTCAGCACAGCTACATGTACCTTTCTTCTGTTTGTTATTGGATTTTTAGTCATTATTGTGATGCAAGTCATGAAGATGACTTTGAATTACAAGTCAAACAGACATTTATACAGTTTATACTTCATCTGTACAATTTAATTACTGCCCTATAAGTTGAGAATATCCAGTTTGTACTGCGAAATATGACTATTATTTCAATTTTTTTGTTTTATTATGTTGGTTTGTTATGTCTTATGTCAAGCTCTGAGTGCCACCTTGTTTTCTTAGTCTTTTCTCGGGTTGTTGTACAAGTCACTGCTGCTTTGCAGGTTGTGGTGTTTCATTGGATTTTGTTAGTTATAATGTAAGGTGCTCATGTTATTTACCTATCTGTGTATTTGACTCATATTTGCCTGTGAAGTCTTTGAATGATAGCATGAAAAGAAAAATGCATGCATCAGCCGCCTTCAGTGTCCTTCATCTTATGAGAGATAAATGAAAAAAAGTGCAAACAATTGTAGTACACTACGTTTCATTACAGGCAGTTTCTCCAATTTTCCGTTTCACAGCTGACGCTGTATTTTGTAGTAGTGCCACAGAGCAGGAGGGGAGAAACTCTCTTCCTTTCTGTTTTTGTGAGAGCCAAATAACAAGCAAGCCTTGATATTAACCTCCACTTTCTCCTGATTCCCTGTAGTGTTCATACTGTTCAGACATACAGAATCTGGTAGCTTTGGTTTTGTGTTGTTTGTAGGGTGAATTAGTTTTGTTCCAGTTAAATTTCACCATAATATGATTTTGGGAATTATATTTTAGAAATGTTGAGTAGTTGCAGGGAGGAGCAGTTGTTCTATCCATTCATTTTCTAGTGTCAAAAATATAGAAGTATCAATACATTAATAAACAGTTTCAAAACTCATTTTTCCGCAGTACTGCTACACGGGTACCAGCTGCGCTATCTGCTCTCTCATCTCTCTGACAGCGAGTTGACACACACACACTGTTGACTACAAATCTAAAATTTGATAAACCTCAATGTTTTTCCCATGGTATCAAAAATGGTATTGAATATCAATATTTTTCAAGGTATTGTATCGAAGTCAGAAATTCCAGTATCGTGACATCCAGACCAGCTGTCACCTTTTGGTACAAAAGTGCAGACAGAGGGTCCACTCTGAGTTAATTTGGGATATATATATAAGCTTCTCACTCCGTCCCAAAGGAGGTGTCTCACTGAGACCAACATCTCTTTTTTAAGAGACCTGAGAACAAAAACAAGAAACATTCATGAGACAACCAGCATACAAAAACAACACACATAATCATGCGTCTTAAAAGACATCAAAGATTAAGATGGCTTCAAATCAGTTCTTCCAAGGTTTGCACATGTGGAATATCTATAAGGTCAAGTTACAAGTAGAGAGATATTTCCATCTTTAATTTTTTGACACAACCCCAAGACACCTGAACTCCCTCACTCAGACAGCAACCTAAAAACTTGCTTGACCTTCTGCTGCAGCTTTTGCTTCAGTTATACAGGGATTAGATGCCCTGGAGCAACATCCCCATCGACCCCCACAGGACTCCTCAATGGATAGTCAAGACCACAAAACCCAAGTTGACTGAAAAGGAAAATTCCCATGACCCTATCAGTATCCGTGTGAAGAGCCGGTTACATTATTTACACTTGTGACTTTCCAGTTTTTCTTGTTCCCTGCCTCAGCACAAGCTCCCATTGCAGCTCCCTTTTGTCCTGTTTACGTTAATGTACTTTGTGTTTACACGGTGCAATCCTTTTGGCTCTCCAGTTAAATAGCGAGCTTGTGTGTTTATAGGAACCCACACAGCACACACACGCACAGCAATAATTTACCGTGATCTGTGGAGAAGGTAAAACATTTGACTGTGCATGCGTCATAGCTTTGGTTGTGGGCTCTTCTGAGACAAAAAATGTTCTAACGTCATCTTGTTTCACCCAGCAGAGTTGTATCAGGCCTCTTACACTCATTGCCCTCAGTGCTCAACAAGTGAGTAAGGCAGGGGGTGACCTTGTGACATGGCCGACTTCTGTAAATAGACCCTTGACTGTACTTGATAATGAAGCACTAGTTAAAATGATGCTTGCCAGCTTTGTGTGAGAGAGGTTATTACGATATGATACATTACCATACAATACGAAACATTACCATATGATACGATACATTACCATATGATACATTACCATACAATACGATACATTACCATACGATACATTGCCATACGATACGATACGATACATTACCATACAATATGATATATTACCATACGATACAAACATTACCATACGATACATTACCATACAATACGATACATTACCATATGATACGATACATTACCATACGATACGATACATTACCATACGATACGATACATTACCATACGATACAATACATCACCATATGATACGATACGATACATAACCATATGATACGATACATTACCATATGATACGATACATAACCATACGATACATTACCATATGATGAATGAATGAATGAATGAAAGACTTTATTTCGAACATAAAATAAATAAAAACAGATACAAAATAATAACAAACAAAACAAGAGTTACAGTGTCCGAAAAGGAGTAGGTAGAAGAAAAACTTATATTTCCCTACCCCTTTCTCACTTTTTCTCTATTAACTCATATATCATAGAATGATAATATAATATAATATAAAAACTATCCCCAGATTTATTTACATCCCAAGTTGAATATATATATATATATATGATAACAACATTATCATACGATACGATACAATATGTTACCATACGTTACGTTACGTTACCATACCATACCATACCATACCATACCATACCATATGATACGATACAATATGATACAACTTCATTGTCAGTTTACATGAAATTCATTTTGCACCCTTAGGCAATTCCGTTCAAGAAATTGTACCATGGCGGAAAATTAAGATGATATACTTTACTTTGTTTGGTATCATCCTAAACCCATTGGGATAATCTCATTTTAGCGTTTGTGTTTGTCATATGTGGTGATATTGGCAATGCCTCTAAATAGCCATCTTTGCAATTGTTCACAGCGTCAGAACAATTCTTTTTTTCTTTTTTGCTGTAAGTGCAGCCAGAAACGTCAGCATTGAGGTGCAGAATGCAGAGCGGATGGCTCTATTGTATCATGCACTGCATGGGAGTTGGATGCCTAAAGTTAAATGCAATCAGTGGGCTTCAGTATTCCACAGCTCTCTGTGAGTCAGACACAAGCAGCGCGTCAATCCTAGCCTACTTTGAACAGGCTCGCTGCCAGTCACAGAGGCAAAGTGCCAGAGAGAGGGAGGGACATGAGCAAGAGGGTGAGGGAGAATGAGGATGAGATCAGAGGTGGAAAGGAACGCAGTATGTTTAGTCAGATACTGTCGTTAAATAGTTTTGAGGCTTTGGCTAGCATTTTCACATAAAATTACCCACATTTCCTACATTTTAAACATATTACTTCACTTCCTTAATCACAGCAGACATGTCATAGTAGGAAAAGCACAGTAACATTAACGATGTCTCTGTCCTATTCAGTTGTCCCAGTAAGTCATGATAATGAGCCAGTATACACAATACCCGGACCCTGAAACTGAAGCAGATAAATGGAACTCAGCATCATTAATTTTATTATTTACACCTGTGCCACCTGTCACATGACAGCTGAAGTAACTAGCAGATTGTGATTTTTACATGATAATATTTTAGGATTGTTTTTTTTTTGGGCTCTTTGCTCCAAGAAAGCAAATAGCAACACTTTAGAATTACTACTTTTCTTTAACTTACCATTTTGAAAGCAGGACCTACTTACTTTGCAGTGTTTCTTCACAATGCAGTATTTCTGCCATTATTTAAAGTGTAACTTCACCCCCCCAGGTCCCAGCATCACTTTTTCACAGCAGATATTTTGACATGTCAGAGTAGGAAAAGCACAGGTGAAACTGATAACATTAACGATGGCTTAGTTCCATTGAGTGTCCCAGTGAGCTATTCCAGTGAGCCAACATGCACAAGACCAGGGCCTCCCCTAAGTGGAATCCAGCCATCGTTAGTGTTAATAAACACACCTGGGCTTTTCTTACTGTGAGAAGTCTAAATGTCTGCTTTGAAAACACGCAGACTCTCAAACACACTCAATTAAATTTATTTATAGGCAAATCATATCACTGGTACCAGCAATGTGATGTAAAAAACTTTCCCCAGTCCAATTATTTTATTTTTAACATGTTATTTTATTTTTTTCTCCACAACCATCTGGCGACCTCTGAAATTATCTAGCGACCCCCCTGGGGTCCAGATCCCCAGGTTGAGAACCACTGGATTAGAGGGCATTAACATTCTGTTTTAATATAAATTTCATGATAAATCCCAACCGGTCGACTCTATGTCAGCGTTGGTCTCGCAAGGCTCAGGGCTGATTTAAAACAGTAGATAGCGTGTTGAGCAATTTTCCACCAATGAAATGCTGCTTTTTTATAAATTTGGTGATAAATATCAATATTAATGTGTTTCATCACAGTGTAGTGATATACATCATTTAGTTTACAGCTAAAAGAAAATCATGTTTAAGTGTGCAGTTCCTCTTTAATCAGCCTTTAATTCTTCCTCTTCCACCTGGATGAGGAGCATGGATGCCAACTTCATTATTCCCCCCACTCAGTCTCTCTCTGCTTGTTTCTATCCTGAAGGCTTTGTTTCTACATTTTCTCCAACGGCCCCCCCTCCCCACTTCTTCTCTCTTCCTTACATAAGGACTGCCCTATTTTTTTCAGGGACCAGTAAGAGGTAGGAATAAAGGGAGTGAGTGGGTGAAGAAGAGGGACTGATGGAGGGTGGGATCCAATGAGGAGAGCGAGAGAGACAGAGAGAAAAGATATGGGGGTAGAAGAGAGGACTGTGTACACTGCACACGTCAGGAAGACCTGCATGTGTCCCCGACATCCCCCTCACCTCGCTGGCCTTCTCTGCCCACACAGTGCTCCTTCTTTCCTCAACCTCTCCTTTTGTTCGTGTGCTCCTCATCTTATCCTTCCCCTCTTCTCTGAATCTATCAATCTATCTATCTATCTATCTATCTATCTATCTATCTATCTATCTGTCTATCTATCTATCTATCTATCTATCTATCTATCTATCTATCTATCTATCTATCTATCTATCTATCTATCTATCTATCTATCTATCTATCTCATCTATCTATGTAAACAATTAGGCTATGAGGTGCTTGAAACTACACTTGCGTACAGTAACTATACAAACAAGTTGAGCATGACACACATTGACGACATGGTATTCAAGTCATGAGTGGAATTTTGTTTTGTTGTGGAGTAACGCATGAACGTCTGACGGCAGCAGTTTGGTGTTTAGGACTGGTTGCCAACACGTGTTTGTCACCTTGTAGTGTATTATTAGTAGTTCTAACTGTTATTACATAATTGCATATTCTATTGTGTAACCTTTTATGATCTTTAGTATGAACACGTTACGCCTGAGCACTCCATTGATTCAAATAAATGATGACTGCTGCCAAAAAAAGGTGTATTTTGAATGTTTTTGTTCACTTACCTTAACCATGCCAGCGAGCCGAGGTGTCAACCGACTTTCCTGTCTGACAGGTTTACTGTAAGAAGACTGCTGAGATCAGTTCAGAGTGCTGGCTGTGATCTTCAGTCTCTGCAGAGAGTCTGAAAAGAAACGCACTGCTGAAACAAAGACATTCAGTTAGTAGAATATCCAAAAAGACATGACATCCCCACATAAAAATGATCCCTGTGAATTCCTCACTTTAAATTTGGGGAAGAGGGAGCACTGTGTCAGATTGGTTGGCATCGGCAGACGCCCTGAGGCATCATTAGATAGAAGGTTCGTGCTACTTTATACTGTAGTGGCATTTCTTTAACACTCCGAGACCCATAATAGACATTTATTTTGTCATTTTTAGGAAGGGGACAGGGGGTCTTTAGGGGAAAATAGCAGGTCAACAGTAGATGTCACATAGAAGTGGTGTACATCATCTGAAAGTTGGGAACCTGAAGATGAATTTGAGATGCAGCTCAGCACTGTGTGTCAAGTTGTTGTAGTCATAAATCAGAAATAAACATGAATTAATTGATTAATCAAAATAAATTGTGAAATTGTGTAAGGGTTTAGAACATTATGATGACCAATGGTTTTTGGATTGATACCATTTGTTACACAGATTTGGTGCTAAATGTAACCATTTTTTATCAATCGAGAATTGATAAAAAATAATTCCTCTAAAATACCACATTAAGACACCAAGACCTTGAGGAACACCACAGAAAAAATAATGCTGTGATTTGGGATCAACAACTTTTGATATTTGGAGATTTCTGCAAGAATTGCATTTTTCGGCGATAGCGAGCCCTTCTGTTCTGGAAACTGCTCAGAAACCGCCTTATTGTCAATCTACCTAGGAAAGCCATCCATCCTCTGAATGACCTAGGTCTTTCAGGTCATTTTATACCGTACAATTTGGCTCAATGGATCCACAAGAGCTTTACAGCTTTACAATGATACCCAATTTATGTAATTCCAAGACTGTTTAGGGACCCCAGTATGCAGAAATATTCAAATACAGAATTTTTAGAATAGGTGAAAATAAAACATTTATACTGCATTCAAAAAACTGCATGTGATTATCATAAAGTGGGCATGTCTGTAAAGGGGAGACTCGTGGGTACCCATAAAACCCATTTTCATTCACATATCTTGAGGTCAGAGGTCAAGGGACCGGTACCAATGGATTCCTTAGGTTTTCTAGTTTCATATGATGCCTTATGTGCCTTTGCTCTAGCTCTAAAACTGAAACTGCTACAGCCTCTGAAAGACAGTAAAGTTGATCCCACGGGTCTCAGGAGGCCGTGGCACAGGTTGAGATGTTTATACTGTACAAAAAAAGACTCCAATCAGACATCTACACATGCAAACAGACCAAACAGAGGACATAAGTGGAAAATAGAAAGACTAAAAATCTAATTAACCTCAAAGATGTCTTGCTGCTGTCTAATTACCTCAAATTTATTCAAGTCATGAAGTTGGACGAGAAGTAAAAAAGGAGTTTCAGTGAGGTGTTACATCACTGTGGCTGAGATGTCACCACCATCTCTAGCAAATGTAGACAATAAATAGCCACAGCAGGAAGAGGAACAGAGAGCAGAGTGGAGGGGAGAGGTGCCGTACTGTAGATGCAAATGCCGCTCTTTGCATCACAAATTATCAGCCATACTCACGGCTTGTAAATAAACACGCACAATAAATACACCCCACGTCCCATGCCAACACACACACACACACACACACACACATCTTTAAATACACAGGCTCTGACGACTGAGATAGTACTGCTCATCAAATTTATGCGTGAGCGAGCCCAGGCTAAATTTGCAGCCAGGGAGCCGACTTACGCAATCCTCCCTGGTCTCCCTCCTGTGTGTCTATACAATGGCTTCAAATCTCACAGTTTTCAAACCATCCCAGCCCTCCCCAGATCCCACTCCCACACTACACACTACAACTCCGGCACTATTCCTGGACCAGCCCCCGCCGCTGTGGCACGAAAATACCAGCACCTCCAAGAACAGACGCCAAGCCTGTCAGAGCATCATCACATCCCACAGGACAGCTGGGGGGGAGGAGGAGGGAGGAAGAGAGGAGGGGAGGAGAGAAGAGGAGCAGGTGGAAGGATGGGCACCGGCGCTGTCGAGAGAGAAGAATCAACAGAGAGAAAAGAGAAAATCAACACTGTCTGTTAGAGGGAGAGGACACAGTTATATCCTGGTAGATCTTTTGATCTGGATGAGCCAGTGCTCTTCTGTGGTGGTGTGTGTTTGTTATATTACAGCATTTATGAGGACCACAGCATCATAATTACGGCTTTATTTGGAGTCACCCCCCCCCACCTGTAATACCAAATTATATGAAAGACTTAATAGCTTTTAGGGAACACTTTATTTTAACTCCCCCTTTAGAATTCATTTCGTACATACACATTTAATTAACGGGTTATAACACACTATAATGAAGATACAAGTGTTAACTATCCTTGATGCTGCTATAAAACACACACATAATAATAACATGAAATATGTCTTCAGAAGTTATTATCATTGACAAGTACTATATAATAAGACACACTTAAAAATGTCCTTATAAGTGCACATTATAATGTGTAATAAATCATTTAGTAAATGTTTAAATAGTGCTTATAAATGCGTAAGTAAAGTGTTACCTGGATGGGTGACATTTTCTTCTTTCTTAAATGGGAAAAAAACTTTAAATGAGTACACTAAAAGGTCCAACTGCTAGTTTTAGGAAGACAAGACAACCATTGCGTATGAATATATCTCCAAAAACTTCCAAGACACTTTTTTAAATGCACATTTATATGTGTCATGTAACTGTGACTTTTATTTGACCTTTTTATCATTGTGTGTGTATTTTGTTTTTGTTTCTGTCTGCCATTCTTTGTTATCTATTATCTGCTTGGAAATTCAATAAATAAAGTTTTGAAGGAGATGACAATCATTTTGGCAATCCAAATGTTTTATCAAAACTCATTTTAAAGGAACAGTGTGTAATATTTAGGGGGTTCTATTGGCAGAAATTGGAGTATAATATTAATAAGTAGGTTTTCTTTAGTGTATAATCACCTGAAACTAAGAATCGTTGTGTTTTTGTTACCTTAGAATGAGTCCTTCATATCTACATCGGGAGCGGGTCCTTTTCATGGAGCTGGCCGCCATGTTTCTACAGTAGCCCAGAATGGACAAACCAAACACTGACTCAAGAGAGAGCTATTTGCGTTTTCACATTTTCACACCATCCACCGTAGTTCTCCTACACGCTTGGCACACGGGAGAATATTAAGCTGGTTGCAATCTGCAACCTCACCTCTAGATGCCGCCAAATCCTACACACTGCACCTTTAAAGACTTTGGTTTAGGGTTGAGGTTAGTTATGTAGTGGTGAGATTCCAAGTTAAAGAGAATGAAGTGTAGTTTATTAATAAATTATAATAATATTTTTAGCAGAACGGCTCTAGGGGTGGCAGCCTCGGTCTGTCGGTTTGGTCTAGAGTGAAATATCTCAACAACCATTGGATGGATTGCTGTGAAATCTTGTACAAACATTCATGGTCCCGAGAGGATGGATCCTACAGACTCTTAGTGATCCTCTGATGTCTCCTCTAGCGCCACAATGAGGTTGACATTTGTTTATTTTCAGTGAAGTATCTCAATAAGTTTTGCATCGATTGCTGTGAAATTTGCTACAGACATTCATGTCTCCATCAGGATGAACTGTAATCACTTTGGTGATCCACTGACTTTTCATCTAGCACCATCATCAGATCAAAATTTGTCCCTGTGAGGCCGGTAGACACCTGGTTTTACAAGCCTTGTTGAGGCCACAGTTGTCACATTATTGGCCGACACACAAACAAGAGGAAGCAGGATTTAGAAACACACAAATAAACCAGTAAAGCAGGTATAGATTTGATGGAGAGGCCAGACGCTGAGATGAATCTACCGGTCCTTCCTGTCTCACTCCTCCTCTCTCCATCACAATGTAGAGGGACGGTTGCTGAGGACAACCTGTGTCTACTCACCTAACGATGAACAGGAAGTGGTGTGTGTGAGCAAAGGTGCTATTAATAGCAGCGTGTGTAGAAAGGACATTTGATCGCTGATGTGTGTGTGAGCACCTGTGTGTGTGTGTGTGTGTGTGTGTGTAACAAGGAGGAGGAGGAGGATGCAGATTGTGAGACTCAGACAGTTACTAGAGAGAGCAGGAGGGGGGAGAAAGAGTGAGGGATGGATGGAGGGAGCGAGGGAACGTAGTGGAGGAGGGGGCGAGCGTGTGTTGACGCTGTACGTGGCGTCAGTGCGATAAGAATAGAGACGGTGCGTGTAGCGCTGCTGAGACATAAACCTCACACCCTCAGTGGGGCAGGCACTGCTCACTCTGTGTGTGTGTTTGCACATGTATTAGGGGATGCTCATGTGTTCATGGATGAGTAAACTCTTGGGCTTGCTGTGATTTTTTTTTTTTGTTCTTCAGTCGTGTAATTACAGTTATGTGTAGGCTACCATTTCATTCATGTTCATTTTTAGAAACGCATTTTCTTTTCATCATTAAAGAGCGACTTGATAACACGATAAATGCTTTGAGAAATGTGGACTATATTTAGGTTTTGAAACAATCTTCTTGTTAAAGACAAAAGAAATAAGGACGCCTTTAAACTCACATCTGTAATCATGAAATCACTTTTATTACAATGTGGAATAATGGAAAATTATTACATAATTAAATGATTGTGCTGCATTCCCTGCATATTATATGCATATATTGTGTGTATATGTGTATAATGTATATCTTCCTTGTAAATATATGTTAATTTTCCTTTCAATTTCTTCCTTTAGTGCTACTTTTATATAGTTTGTTCTATTTCATTGTTTTATTCTATTCTAATTTATACTTTTTTTTATGTGTGTTTAATGTGGACTAAGCTACAGCTACATTTCATTGTGTAATCCTACATTGTATAATGACAATAAAGCTGAATCTTGAACCTTGAGCCTATATATCAAAGGTATAGCCAGAAGTATGAGAAAGGTACGAGATGAAGCAAGAGTAAAACAACGGCATAGCAAAGCATGAACTGTGGAGGAACAGTTTTAAATCACGGTTTATAATTGTCAGTCTATATTTTAGAATCAACGGCATTCTGCGGCTCAGCTGGGTCTAACGTGGAGACCCTGTTCATGAAGCGTCTTCACAGCATCAGGAACTGACGCAGCCACTGTGGAGGGACAAGAGGTGAACAGAAAGTCAAAAAACCTCTTCAGGTCCGGGTCAGTATATGAACACAGAACAGAAAATATTTGTCCAGATACTCACAGCGTTGATCCCTCTGAATTTCACCTCTTCACTGGTCTCTGATTCATACAGAGCTGAGGAGAAGAGGGGGAGGAAATGACTGCAGAGCAAAGGCTCGACATTCAGTAACTTCTGTATCACGTTTAGCGTTCATTTTCAAAACTGAGATCCTGGCGAGTATCCTGGATTTATTTAGTGATAGTCCAAAATACACATGAAACCTGTTATGTAAAGAAACTGTGCACGTGTAGATCATCTAAAAGCAAACTGAATAAAATCTGTTGGTTGGTACGCCATAATCACATCATGGGTTTTATAATAAGATACACTTTTGTTGTTGAAGAAGTACTTTTAGTCTCCTATATGCAGTGATGGAAGAAGTACTCAGATCCTTTACTTAAGTAAAAATACTACAATGTAAAAATACTCAGTTCCAAGTTAAAGTCCTGCATTCAAAATTAAGTAAAAGTACAGAAGCAGTATCAGCAAAATATACTTAAAGTATCAAAAACGTATTTGTTCTGCAGGAAAATGTCCCCTGTGACTGAGGTATTATATGACATTATTAGATTTTTTTAGGTTTAATGCAGATGGGTCAAAAATAGAAAATACTACTATAGAGCTCCCTGAAATAATCAAATTAATCTTACCTTTTTTGTGTGTTTGCAAAGATGGATGTGTGTGAATGTGTGTGTGTACTTGTACAGCTATCTTTGTGAGGACCAATTTGACTTTAAGACCTTCAGAGTGAGGACATTTTTGGAAGGTGAGGACATTTTGGCCTTCGGACAGACCTTTAAGGGCCTGTTTGAGTGTTTACACAAAGCAATTACGCCTAGGGGAACCCAAATGGCTAGCAGCGGCCTTGTCAATGAGTATCTTCACAAAGATATAAGTACACGGTATGTGTGGGTCTGTGTGTTACCGAAAAGCTTGTTCATCCTGGTGACACACGACACAAAGGCCTGGAAGGACAAGTGAAGCTCTCCAGACGCAAAGCGCTCATACAGCAGCTCCACCACCTTGTTGTCAAGCTGCATCCCTGAGAAACAGAGGAGTGAACACGATGGTGTGAAGACCAAACAGCAGTAATTATCTATGTGTGCATGCGTGTGTGTGTGCATACCAACAGCTTGCAGCGCTGTACTGAGTTCAAAGGGGCTCATGGTCCCAGAGGAATCCTCATCGAACTGGAAGAAGATGGACTGAAAAAGAAAGCAGCATCAACAATGACACAACTCTCTTTATTTGTTCTGTCTTTAACACACACACACACACACTGGGCAGTACCTGCAGATTGCGCACACTGGACAGCAGGGCTCCTGTTTGTTCACGGCTGAGACTGCAGCGCCCTTTAGTCTGCCAGCAGAGTTAAGGACATCTCAACAGGACAGAAATCGGAGTGATAAAGTTATTATTATAAAGTTATGAGGAAGCAGAGTGAAGGTGAACAGCGGGGAGGCACGATGACTCAACCAGAGAACCGGGGGTACGAATCCCTTCGTCAGCAAGCATCTGCCAGGTCAGCCCCCCACAGATTTTAACATGAACTCATGAAAAACATAAGTCAGACGTATAGTCAAGGTCAAACAAGGATCGTGAACTACAAGGAGTTATATTAAAGAATATGCTGAGGACAAAAGGATACATCCTCTTCAAAGATGAGCTGTCTGCATGTCTCCAGTGACAGATGGTAATCTTTGTCAAGAGCTGTGATCACGGGAAGAAAGGCACAGATTGATGCAGAGAAAGAAAATAAAGGTTTGAATTGGATTAAGATGAGGAAAGGTGAAGGTAAGGACAAGCTCAGTGTACTCTATCTGACTGCAGCTGTGAGCTGCTGTCTAGACTGGTGACCTCCGTGACTCCGCTGGGATGACTTTTGAGGGAATGTGTGGCTACATTGCTCCCATCTAGTGGCCATTAAAGGTACTATATAGTCAAATCAGATGCTGCTAAAACATGCAAAATCTGATATACTGGAGATTTTAACCTGTGTTGAACAGCTTCATGAGCTCCTTGGCGTTCAGTCTGTCATCCTGCCGGGGGAGACAATCAAAGAAATCAGAAAATCAAAGGCCTCAAATTCACACTTTTGTTAAATAAAGTACAATGAAGAGGACTTCTTACTGGGCCAGCATCCTCATCAAAAGCCTTCTGAACTCTCACTTGATCCTCCGGGGTGACGGGAGTCGCCATAACCTGTTGGGCGTGAACAAACAACGATATAAATATAAAAATACTATATTCTTTTGGTCAGCTGCTTTTTGCTGGTGTTTTAACACATATAGACTGCTAAACTCACCGGGAGGAAGCCAGAGGAGCAGGTGAAGTCCTGAGTCCTGCAACACAAACAATGCACCAGATTGTCTCTTAAATTATACTTTTACACAGTTTGAACCTTACAAACTCAAAAATAATGCTTGATATGGGCTCACATCCTTTACTTCAGTAAAACTAGCAATACCACAGTGTGAAAATATGCAGTCAAAATTATACTTGAGTATTAAGTATTACCAGCAAAATGTACTTAAAGTATCCAAAGTAAAGTGTCTAATAATAATGCACAAGTTTAGAGTGTTAAAGGTCTTATTGGTAACATTTTTCTGTAAAGGAATATTTTTCAAAAATAATACATCTACACAGTGTTTAGAAAGGTGCCGAATAAAAGTATGGCTTTTTCTGAAAAAAAAAATTTAGATTGTGAATTAATCATTTTTCAAAAATTGGCATGTCCAAAATGAATGTTTTGTTTATTTCTGTGGAAGATATCTGATGTTTGACTCCCAATAGAGCCAATAGTAAAACAACGTTGGTGTCACGTGGTATCTCTGGGTCGTCAGTTAGTGTGGAAAAAAATTATAAATGGCCGCATTTGACTGTAAAAACCTGGCAAACACTTGTTGTGAAGTAAATGCAATGGAATGGAGGAGGGAGATGCGACATCTAGTGGCTGATTGTTATCAATGTTATAGAATAGCACCTTTACATTATGGAGTTTTTTTAACCTTATGCACACAAGATAATATTTTGTGCATTTCTCAGGACTTCAGGGGTCTCCTGTTAATTGTGTTGCAGGACAAGTTACAACTTTAAAATTCTTATAGGTGACCTCATGTAAACGCCAACCTGAGCAGCTCTAATCAGCCACATATTCAGCATCATATTTTACAAGTTGATCACATGATTTGTATGTAAAATCAAATTAACTAATGTTGTTAAATAAATGTCGAGCAGTAAAAAGTACAATATATCTCACTAAAATGTTATTAAGTCCCATAAATTGGAAATACTCAAGTAAAGTACCTCAAAATTGTACTTAAGTGCAGTACTTGAGTAAATGTTGCTCTGGATGGAAAAAAGATGCCTATTAGTCAGAGTGATGCTCGTACTACACTACTAATTGACTGTGTTGCTAACAGAAGCGATAAGAGGTGCTTTTATGAGCCTATTGTTGTTGAGACTAATTACTAAATGACACAGTAGCATAATGTTGTGAGTTTGAGTGTAGGTACAGGGGAGTGTGGGTGACTGTGACTGTGCCCTTGAGAGGGAGTGATTCAGGAGGTGATTCAGGAAGTGTTGCTGGTCTATGATTTAACAAGGGGTCTAAATGAAGCTGTTTCACTGACATTATTATGCAATTATTATGGTAAAGGAGAAAAAAAATAAATTCAGCTAAACAGTCTTCTCTTGATTTGTGTCCCCTGTTTTAGGGTGTTTTAGGGCCTCTAATTTGAATCCCTTCCATCTCACCCCAGAGTGTTTCCGGTCTTGGAGAAAATGCGGATGAAGTACTCTCCGGGCTGGTTGGGTCGATAGGTGGACGCCACGATGATGTAGTTACCCGGGTCCAGATGCAGCTTCCTCCAGATACCCCTGTGGTACAATGTTAATGTGTTACATCTATAAGGATAATACTACTCCTGTGTTTAATAGCTGCCAACAGCAGGGCTGTGAGCAACAATGGTTAATGTTAAATATGTTTTGTCTCTCTTGTTTTATCTGCATGTATTTTCTTTTGTTTTCGGCAGCTCTGGCCAAATGAATTATCTTTTTTTGGATGGTAAAGTAAATTTCGGTAACACTTTCTATGACGCCCACGACTAAAATGCAATTTAAACATACTTATAATGCATTACAATCTGCTTATAGCACTTAATAATTATAATTATAGTTATAAACACATATTTATTCATAATGCTTTCTAACAATAATTATAACACATTATAAAGCATTTTATAATGACTTAAAAGGTCAAGTATCATTATACTTCATAATTGCTGGCCACTCACTAACTTTGTTTTTGCAATCAATAATAATAATTCCCATAGTTGTAATACATACAGTATAATATTTTTAGAATGCACTATAATCACTGTTATAATGCATTATTACACAGCTTTGTTGAATACTTGATTCTGATTGGTTAATCACGGCATTCTACAGTCTGTTATTTCTTTATAGCAGGCCGTTGCTATGTATAACAGACCGTTGCTATGTGCGCAGTTCTGATGTCGGACTCTGGTGGACCGTTTTTGTGTGAAATTATTGATTTCTTAAGTAAGTAGCCGTGTAATAAGCAGGATAATGTACAGCTACCAGGAAATAAACCCCTTCAGGGCGACCCCTGTCGGGGTTTATTTCACAACAATCGGCTCGCTGTACATTATCCCTTACATATAATAGAATTATAAGTTACTCTAAGTGGTCATTGTTTGCTTTAAGTAAAGTGAAAAACATATCATTACATTTATGCAAGAACAACACACAAAAAATATTTTTACTTTACCAAAAGCAAACAATGAGCTCTTAGAGTAACTTATAATCAAGCTTTTATTTGATTGTATTTGTATTCTCTCACCAGACAACAAAAAAACCTACTTTTTCAGGCTCAGAAAAGAGATTCTATCTCAAGGGATTTCCTGAATGAATAAAGGTTAAATAAATTAAAAAAAAATTTAAAACAAATAGTGACTCAAGATCATTTGAGTTATGCTCAAATTTCAAGGGTTCTGGGACTAAACGCATCACCAATTATTCATTATCTTCTTCAATCTTTGCATGTAGTTGGAAAATTATTATTTGTTTTTGTTCAGAAGCATGTTTGATAGATTGAGGTACAAATTTTAAGTATTTACAGTCGATTCAGCGCATAGTTAGCATAGAAGGTTTACTCTGGTTCACAATCCCTAAAGGTACAAAGTAAAAGCACCAGTTTTCTGCTCTATGAACAGATTATTAAATGATTTCTAATTAGCAGTGATTATTTCTCATGATGGACTTTTACCTCTGAGCCTTATATTTCCCAGAGCGACCCACGGGGCGATTTGTCATGAAGAAGTTGCGGCTCAGACACACACCCTTGAGCTGTGAAGAAAGATAGAAAAGGATATAAGTTTGTTCTGATAATAATTTAAGTAGATAATGAAAGATTATGCCTCTGTTGCCCATGAGATGCTCACCTTAGGAGGAACCTGCAAAAAAGAAGAAACACAGACAGATGTGAGTTGATTCAGTAATAAAAAGGTGCAGAGACTCAAAATATTAATTAAATCAATAATAGATAATAGTAGACCTTGTAGATGTGGAACGCCATGTAGAGGAAGTGGATTTCACTCTTAGTTCTGCGGTTTTTCTGCAGCAGCTCCACCAGCACAGTGCACTGTTTGGCTTTCTTCTTTTTTTTATCTAAACTCGTCTTCTCCTCTGGGGTTATTTCCTCATCATCCTCGTCATCTTCATCATCATCATCATCATCCTCATCGTCTTCTTCAGCACGGTCCTGCTCCATGAGAACCAACTCGAACTGAGGATTCTTCCAGAACGATCCTGAGGAAAAACAAATGTATGATGGAATAAATATACGAGCCAGGCAGAGCTTGAATGCTTTGCTTGCATTTGGGCAAATATAAAGTCTTGAACATACGGTTGTATTTGCGGCTACCACCGGCAGAACTCCCCGGTACCCAGAATCCTTCATGTTCACTGATGGTCCAGGAATTATGGTGGGCATCAGAGGGAGGAGAGACAGGGTTGCTTCCCTCCTCAAAAGTGTCAGGACTCACACTGCAGAGCTCCACGATGTCAAACAGGTTGCTGAAGTCCTCAGCACTGATCCTAATGGAGAGCATCATTTACATCAGATATCTTACTATTTATGAGAGGCAGTAATTACTCAAAGTACTTGTACTTTACGTGAGTATTTCCATTTTATGCAACTTTTTAAGTCTACTACATCTGAGAGGCAAATATTGTACTCTACTACGTCACAATTTCTCATTTCCTTCCTCTCCAGTTAAAACCATGCATCTCCAAATTTGATGATTTTTAAGTTTTTCTTAAAACTTTTTTCTGTCCCTTTATGTGTTTCTCCTACTTCTTAAAAGGTACAGTGTGTAGGCTTTGGTGTCATCTTGTGGTGTGGTTGCAGATTTCAACCAACTGAGTACCCCTCCGCTCGCTCCTCCCTTTCTAAGTCTGCAGTAATGTGAGCCGCCGAGTGCAAAACCGTGGTAACGCCGTTCGCTTCGCTCAGAGGTCATCCTTACCATAATAACACTACTTTAGGAGCAACGGAAGTCAGACGGCGGCTGGCGGTACCCCGGTTTTGCACTCCATAGCTCACGTTATCGCAGTTTCACAAGTGTGTTATAGAACTACGGCGGCCTTCAGGTAAGGTAAAAACTTGAAAGGCTCTCTCTAGAGTCAGTGTTTGGTTTGTCCGTTCTGGGCTACTGTAGAAACATGGTAGACTCTGTGAAGAGGACCCGCTCCCTATGTAGATAAGAAGGGCTCATTCTAAGCTAACGAAAACAACGATTCTAATGAAAACATGGTTCTGAATATTATAATATATTTCTGCTAATAGATCCCCTGAAATGTTACACCTTTGGATGTTTGTGACAAACTGAAGGATGAATTGTTCCTTTATGTGTTGAGAATATTCTCCTACTTCTTAAGCTAAATAAACTTTCTTTGGATCAGCTGGAATATGCATCGTCACAAAACTGAAAACAAGGCTGTTCTTCTGAGCTCATGAAAAGGTGACTTTTTGGTTTTCACAAGACAAACATCTGATGATCTTATATAATAAGATGCTGTACATTAAACTAGCCAACTTTAAAAAGGAGTTGAAAACATCTACAGCAGTAAAATGCAGCATACACATTAATGCAGCAGTAATATTAATCCAGAAACATCATATATATATAATAGTAAAACGCTGACAGGGAACATTTATTTTTGATACTTTAAGTAGATGTTGCTGATACTTACATACGTTTACTAAAGATTATGAATGCAGGACTTTTACTTGTAGTGGAGTATTTTAACAGTGCGGTATTAGCGCTTTTACTGAAGTTAAGGATCTGAATACTTGTTCTGTAGTGTAATTTTGCGTGTTTTAGTATCTGCCACGTACCAGAACTCTCCATCTTCTTTCTTCTTCAGCTCAATCCTTTCCTTCTCTGCTTTGTCCACGTTATCCCATTCTTTACCCCTGCAGACACACACACACACACACACATAAAGAGAAATTGAGTGTAGGTGCTCGCGCCCTCTTTTATACGATGTACACAAACAGGAAGCTTCCTCACTTGTCACTCCAGGGTCCGCGATATTCAACAAAACCCCAGGGGTTCCTCAGCCTCAGCAGCAAAACCTCCTCCGACGCTCTCTTCACCTGAAACGTGAAGAGAGAAGAGAGAAGCATTATTTACAAAAGAAAGATTGTTTTGTCAATTCTTAGTTTTATCTCAGTGTTTTTATTTGTACTAAGAGATGAGATGAGATGAGACAACAGTTGGCCAAACGATCTCACCACAAGGTCCGTCAGTAGTTGTTCTGGATCTTTCAAATCGTATCACATGCTGTTTCCAAGCTCAAACTCAAACTCGAAAAAAGTTTTTCAATTGTATCTTTTAAAACAACATGGATTGTGCTCAAAAATACATTAAAGGTCATTTTAATGTCTACAATTCCATACAAAATGGAAAAATTCATCTACCGAAGGAGATCGTGTGATACGATCAAAAGCTCTAAAACAGTTACTAATGGACCTTGTGCTGAGCTTTTTTTTTTGTTTTTTTTGGCCAACGATTGTAGATTATATTAGATTATGGTAAAATGGAACGATATGAGATGAAATGCCACAATATGCTATTTGATTAAATTAAGATGAGACAGGATGAAATATGATTAGATTTGATCTGCTCAGTGACGGGATGATAAGAGCTTAAATTACAGGAGAAAACATGATATTATATTCAATTTCAGTGAGATTATATTAGATTACATTACATTAGATTAAAGTGAAATTAGATGAGATAAAATGAGATGATATTACAGTAGGATGACATGCAATGAAATGGAACGATTAGATTAGATTAGATGAGATTAAATCGTTTAGATGAGATGATATTAATTTAGATTACATTAGATGAGATTAGATTTGATGAGACGTGATGAAATATGATTAGATTAGATCAGGTGAGAAATGGGATGATTTGAAATGAAATGACCTGAGATAACATGAGATTAATAATTCAATATCAGTGAGATTGTATTAGATTAAATTACATTAGATTAAAGTGAAATTAGATGAGGTAAAATGGGATGATATTAGGATGAGATGAGATTTGATTAGATGAGATTATATAATTTAGATGAGATGAGATTAAATTAGATTACAATAGAAGAGATTATTTAAATGAGATAGATTAGATTCAACTTGATGTGATTCAATTTGATTCCATTCGATTTGATCCGAATGGGCTGAGATGAGATGAAACGAGATTAGATTACATTTCAGTGAGATTATGTGACAATGAATAACATTAGATTAGCTGATATGAAATGGTTTTAGATTACAGAGGTCTTTGGAGAGAAACTGGTCATTGCATAAACAAAGAAGACATCAAAGCAGCATATTGATGACGATGCAACAATAAATAATGACATCAGCTCTGTGCTGCAGCGTCGTCTCTGAGTCAAACTGGCCTTGTCGGTGTCGGTGATGGCATAAGCGTGGCCCTTTATCAGCCCGTCTCCCATCACTTTACCAATGTCACGGTAGCTGCTGGCCTGTGAAGACAAAGAGAGGAACTAAGTAGCATCCAGCTATGTGGTGTAAACCTTTGGAGGCGTGTACGTACCTCGATGAAGCAGCTGAGCAGGCTGCCTCGAGACAGGGCGGCTGTCAGGGACCTCCAGAAGACTCGAGGGGTACGAGATGAAACCTGCAGCGAGTACGCGATGCCTCCTGTGAAATCCTCCATCCCCTCTGAAATGTTGCCCCCCTTCAGGCTTCCGTAGGATCCAACCAACCTACATACAATGAGGTGAGAAAGTGTATTTTTGTCCAATCGCTGTAGCGACACACAGAGAAAAGGAGTGGGTGATCTCAGACATTACAACCCAGAAACATATGCTGGTAGTGGCAACTGACTTGGCATAGGCCTTCTCCACCAGGGCGCTCCAATACTCGTGGCGGGTGTGAGAGTAGCTGAAGAGCAGACGGCCTTCGCGTACTGGCAGCTTGTCATCTACAACCACCTCCACCCACTCACCATACTGCCAGAACTGCACAGGGACACACAGGGAGAGGGATGGTGAGAGCAGAGCAGACATGGATGTAATGAATCAGTAGGAAAGTTAACAAGGAGGAAGGCAGAGTGTAATGAGACAAACCACCTGAACTTTTTGTCCCAAATGTTTCCCTTTAACCTGAAACAACAGATTTTTGTAGTAGAGCTGTTAAGTCCCAATATTCACTCTCTTTTAGCTCTGTTTTTGGTCTCCACCAACTCTTACAGGGGAATATCTGACTCTCTAACAGCTAACGCTCCACTGTGTTCTCCAGCTTGTCTCTAACTGTGTCTGTCTGCTGTTTGGCGCTCAGCAGGTAGCTTTTTTACACTGAAAACAGCCAAAAACGACACTATGAGAGCGTTGAGAGAGAACCAAAACCTTTTAGTTGTGGGTCAAACCAAAACAATGTGCGGAAACATGCTATGAAGCTCAGTATAGCTGAGTAGTTATCTGTGGGATCATCACTATGCAGAGTGTTCTCATACACCGTTCATAGCTATACCTACAAAACGCAATGCACTATAATTCATATATATCCCACGATGTAATCTACATAAGTGTGAACCAGGAAGTATAAAGAACGACATCGCCACGTAGGGATGAGGTCAGGGTTGATGGGTGGGTTAAAAAACACTAGACTTTCGCCCAGGAGACCGGTGCTCGTATCCCGTGTGATTTGATTTATTTGTCACGTAACGTCCGTACTCAAAGGACCAGTGTGTAACAATTAGACGGATCTACTGGCAGAAATGGAATACAATATTAATAAGTATGTTTTCTTTGTTAAGTTACGCCACTTTAGAAGTTATTTTTACCCAAACCACAATCTTTTCCTAAACCTAACTAAGACTGGAGAAATTGACACGTGCGTCACATGTTGCTGGACATTCATAGGAAAAAATGAGGAATAACTTTTCGTAAAATATCATACGAACCGTTGTATGAGGATACGTTGCACTATGAACGACCACTTTCCTATAGTCATGTGATCCATTGTTATTGTAAAAAAATTTATTATAGCCTCTTTAAAGCAAGTTTATGTAACCAATACAAAGCACCGTTGCTCAATTCAGTGCACTTAGATGTTATACACAGCGGTTTTGTTGCTTTATCCTTACTTGGTCTGGTGTGACCGGTAGCTCATAGTGGCTAATGTTAGAAAACTAGATAGGCAGATGTGGCAGATAATGGACTCTACAAAGTCTGTTTTATTAAGGTTATGACTTCTTTACTTGTGCTACTTTTATTTGTCCCATAATTGTGACTTGTGGCCACAGTGGATGCCGATTGGCAAAAGTCACAGAGACTCGCTTTAAATTCCCCCTAAAGTGGCTTTAAAGGTATTTTTGACATCACATATACATCACAGAGGGTTGACAGAATATCATGAACACTGGTCTATAAATACTTCCAGAGCTTTTAATAAGTAGAGAGGTGTTGATCCCACGCATGGGTACTTTTGGAGTTTGTTGTGTTGCAATGTGTTTATTGAAATGTGTTTCCGTTAACTGTGTCCATCCAGTGGACAAGGACAATGACAATAATGTCACATGATATACACATTTATATGTGCTTTTATATTCCCTTGTGTTTCTTTTATGTCCAATTTAAATGCCTTCAGGGCCTCATGATGGATCAAAACATCATTTAACGTGAATACTGAGCGTCTTTAGATATGCTAACCCAACATTATGGCATATTTTACTGATGTATGTAATGTAAATCACTTTAAATTGCCTTGTAAACACATAAACTTGTCTTATCTAAACCATGTGATATTGTACTATCACATGGTATATATTCAAGCGTAAATCAGAGACATAAATATGTTAAGAGAGAATAAAAAACAGAATGAAGGAAATCACAAATAAAACCTAGTGATCTATAAAAGGTTAAAGGTTAAATAAACACACTGTTCTCTTGTCTGACTCAGTTCATTAAACCAGTTACTGGTCATGACTAGGGGCGTGTACTGTACTGTACTGCTAATCTGTGTGTACACAACACCAACTGAGAGCAGGCCTGCACTGGCTTTCATAGCTGTGCGTGTGTGTGTGTGTGTGTGTGTCTCAGGTGTATAGTCATTACCTGCATGTCTGGACTGCTCTCCTATCAGCCTATAAGAACGAAATGAGTTTCCAGTCCTTCCGTCCTGCTTGTTAAGTCTTGTCACACACTCCCTAACAGTCTCTGAAGGTCCAACGCTCCGGGGCAAAATAATCCCTGAGCAGAAGCCGTAAAAATGATCTATATCGAACTGTTTGCTTTGACAAGATTGCTATGCCTAATAATGTGATATATTTTATTGATCTGTGCAGGTCGAAGCGTGTGAATGATGAACTCTCCAGATTAGAATCACCACTTCTAATACGGTGATAAAGATAAAGAAGTCTCTTCTCTACGTGTGAGACCTTCACTGAAGTGATGACTGCAGGATGAGTTGATGCCTGTTTGATTCATTAATTAAATGCCAGAGAAAGCACGGCAGCTAAAGTATGCATCTCGCATCTCTTGAAAACAGGCTAAAAAGAATAAAGCCAAATCAGATAATGCTTCAGAGACAGAGAATCAGGCCTTTCTTACACAAAATTACATAAAATGAACATGTGTGAATCAGGTATATAAATCAAACTTAATCTTTTATGTCTATAATGTGCTTAAATGCAGTATTTAACACAGACAGCACAAACTGTGTGTCATATTGGGCCAGTGAGCAGCACTAATAGAGCCTCACGGTAGTTCAGGCATACGCGGGGAGTTGTTTTATAGTTCGATTTATGTTTAATATAATGATAAATGATATACGACCACAACCTTTCCTCCTCTCTGTGTATTGTGTGCGATTTATTTGATTAAACATGAATTAATGTAGAAATATGGAAGAAGTAACATCTGAAATCATTCAATCAAGACATTTTTAAACTGTCCATCATGAGTCCAACAATGTTATAGAAGTGCAATTTAAGGCCCTTATTATGTCAGTTTCATTGTCCTCTTATCCTTTCATTGTGTATATTCCCAAACAAATATTAACATAAGATAAGATTTTTTTATTAAGTAGAGCCACACCACCAAAATAAAATGTACATTGTAGTTGCAATAAAGGTTAAAACCTCAGCATAGGTGCAGCTTATCATAAGTATTTGCTTTCAGAATATCAAGCAACATGTCCAAACTAAGATGGGACAAGAAATGAGATTGAGCTAAAGGGCATGAATGGTATACTAAAGCATAAGCATGTGAGGAAGACCTGTTTACAGTCACATTGTGGTGATATAAACCTGTTTACACAGTCACATTGTGGCGACATAAACCTGTTTACACAGTCACATTGTGGGGACTCGCCTCCCAAATGGGGACCAAATGCATGTCCCCATAATGTAAATCATTATATTTTAGGGTGAGGACTTGGTTTAGGGTGGTTATGTTTAGGTTTAGGTTAAAGTTAGGTTAAGGGTTAGGATTAGGTAAGTAGCAGTTACAGTTAGTGTTAGGGTAAATCTGCAGGAAATGAACGTAAGTCAATGTAATGTCCTCAAAAGTCATGAAATGTGTGTGCGTGTGTGTATGTGTGTGTGTGTGCATGCGTGCGTGCATGTGTGTGTGTGATTGTGCGTGTGTGCATGTGTGTGTGTGATTGTGTGCGTGTGTGTGATTGTGTGCGTGTGTGTGCGTGTGTGTGTGTGTGTGTGTGTGTGTGTGTGTGTGTGTGATTATTTTTTGTTGGTCAGCAGAAAACAAGGAGTGAGTCTCAGCTGGCTTGATTGGGGGTCTAATTAGCAACTCTTCTCATTAGCCATAAAGGCAGTCAGAGGTTCTGTGTTGTCCTGTACATGATATACTCACCCTGAAATGAAAAATCCCCGCGTAGGGCTTGGCCAGGCTCTGATTGGGTGGCACCACCTTCACGAAGAGTTTGGGGTGCATGGTGAGGCAGGACAGGGCCGCCAGCAGCCAACAGTTACCTGATCAACAAAAAGAAACATCTTAGAAGATTCATAGCGTTTTGTTATGAATGCTTTGTTTTTAGATATTTCATCATTCAAGAGCCCAGAAGGCATTGGTCTCCCGTGATGCGTGACTCATGTTTTCGTCAATGCTTTTCAGTCATGTTAAGCTCTCTCTCTCTCTCTCACACACACATAGTCAAATTCCTCTGTGACAGTAAACATCTGTTCAACGTAGTTTATCTGGTTTTTGCACATCCTGGAACATAGTTTGACTGAGAACATAAAACTCAGACATGGAAGAAGAAGAAGAAGAAGAAGAAGAAGGGAGGTTGGTATTGATCCCATTGTCATGTCTGCACGCAACTGGTGACATAAACCATCAATTTATTAATCCCAGTGGAGGATGGAAGGTTTGCTGTTGTGCAAAAAAACAATCTCCTTGTTCACCACAAATAAGAAACACACTGAGCTAAATCTGCGGGCTGTTAAAGACAGGGCTGTAATGGCGTATGGACCCCTGCAGATTTGGGGTTTATAGGGAACACAGAATGTCACTCCTTTTTCCCCCTCACTGTGTGTTTGAGGTTTGGTCCCTGGGGCTGTGTGGTGCAGACATCATGTTATGAAGTCACTGCATTTTAATGTAATAAAGTAAATAGGAACAAACTAAACTAAGAAAAAGAATGTTTCAACTTTTGTTTATGTGGATTTAACTTTTCCAGCATGTTGTGCAATGCCAATTTGAGACAAGTCAGCATGACATATATCAGTTCATTATTCCTCATCATTGTTTAGGGATGAGCAGTGGGCAGGAGAGACAGATTTCTCACCCAGTTGACCTTGACAGATATCAGTGGTCCCAGTTGTGCCCTCCACGAACACAGCGTTCTCACTTATTTCCTTCCGAGATGGGGCAAGAGGAAGAGAAGACAATTAAAGAAAAAGTTAGACCATTAGTCAATGATACGGAATTTAATTGGCAATAATTTTGATAATTTTTATCTATAAAAATACATCACCAGTTTCAGCCTCTCGGATGGGAATATTTGCTGGTTTTCTTTAGTAAACTATGATATTCAACTGAATATTTTTGGGTTTTGGACTGTTTTTCAGACCAAACAAGACAATTAAAGACATTTGAGTAATGATTTCTATTTACTGGACTATTATTGACCAAACAAATTAATTAGCAACAAATTTGATCATTTTTATTTTTTATTAAAATTCCTTTTTAAGCAAAAATGCCAAAATGTCACAAGTTCCAGCTTCTCGAGTGTGAATATTTGCTGGTTTTCTTTAGATGGTATTTAACTGAATATCTTTGGGTTTTGGACTGGGTTTTTTTTTTTTCAGACAAAACAAGACATTTAAGGATATTTGAGAAAATGTAATGATTTTAATTTTCTGGCATTTTATTGACCAAACAGTTTACCCAGAAAGAAATCTTAAATCACTAATAAAAATAATTATTAGTTGCAGCCCTATAGAACCTAAACTTGTTAGTATCCCATTAGTATCCCAAGTCTAAGTTTACATGTTGTCAGTGTTTTATATCAGTTTAAAATCCTATATTTGGGATATAATATGTGACTGAACATTAAATCTGTGCTGTGCCTTTTTTCCTCTCAAAAATCTACCTGCTGACTTGGAGATTACTTTACAAATACTTTCAGTATTACTTGTGCTATTTCTTTGGTTACTTTGTTCTTCTCTTAAGGAAACTGCTGAGTTCTTCAGACCTGAGCCACACCTGGTTGAATCACTATCAGCTGAACATCTGTCTACACCTCTGCAAACACTGTTGATAGAGTTCCTGTGACGAAGCAATGCCATGAAGATACTGAAACACATTTCACTTTATATTTTATTGTGTAGCCATCTGTTTAAACTTGTGCAAGTGGCCAAAAAATCTTGGTAGCATATTCTCAAATATGTATTTCTTGCTTTTTGTCTGTAGAGGAAGCTATAACATCAGAATCAGAATGGTGTTTATTGCCAGGTGTAAGAGGTAAACACTAGGAATTTGCTTTGGTTTTGTTGGTGCAAGTTAAACAGTATAATAACAAAAGAATAGATAAAAACGTTAGAATAAAATAAGAATAAAAAAATTGAATTTCTACCAATATACAAAATAAGCTATAAACAAAAATAAACTTGATATAAACAGATAGTGCAACATGACAATATTATGGATTATTTTACAACTTAAAAATGTCGTGTCAACTGTTTGAACGACTACAACATCTGGATAACAACTTGCACTTTACATTTTATATAGTGTAGCCATCTATTTTAACTTGTGCAAGTGGCCGAAAAATCTTGGTAGCATATTCTCAAATATGTATGTCTTGCTTTTTGGCTGTAGAGGAAGCTATAACATGACATGATTATGGATTATTTTACAAAAACAACAGTTGTTGTAAAATCACATTTAAATGTTGTGTCAACTGTTTGAGTGACTACAACATCTGGATAACAACGGGCACTTTACGCGAATGCACATTTTGTCTACCTTGGGTCGCTGCCACTTGATCGCCTTCTTTGGATCCGGGTCTTCCGGCATCCCGATGGTCTTCTGCTCAGGTGGGAAGGTTGGATCGTCAAACAGCTCTCCGGACTTCAGGTTCTCCTCCAGCAGAGTCTTGAAATCCTGGTCCTGGAACCTGATCGGGTTCTCGATGGAGCCCAGAGGAGCCTTGTTGTCGGTCGCCATGCTGTCAGTGAATCTGGAGTCAGACTCAAACACAAAGCGTGTGAGAGCAGCCTGGCAGCTTTAAATACCGATAAAAGTGCACACACCCACCTCAGACAGCCAGCCTCTGGAGCGCCTCCCCGGCTCTGCAGCGCGTAAAGGTATGCAGAGCACAGCTGGAGCGAGTCCAGATCTGGAGTCAGAGTAATGACAAGTTCCCAACAGCTGCTTTGATCCTCTTAATTTATCATCCACTTATCACTATCATCCTGAGAGGGAACAGAGAGGCAACAAGCTTCAAGAAACACGACTTTAGAGAGTCAAAGTAACTTGTCCCTGCCACTTACCTGTACAACAAAAGTCTTCAAAATGTTTTAGACAGAGAATCATTAATAGCCAACATTTTAATTAAAGGGGAGCACCACCTAAATTAAGAATTTAAGCTTATGCGTAAATTCAGTCAGGAAGACTAAAACACTGTTAAGAATTTCCCAGTAAAATAACAGTAAAGAACTGGCAGCAGGGTTGCCTTTATGTTACTGTAAAATTAACATTATTACACTGCCGCTGAAATTTACAGCTTTGTACTGTTAATGAAAAATACAGTTTGAACTGTTTTTTTCACAGTATTTTACAGTTAACTTACTGTTTAAAGATACATTATATAGCTGTTTTTCACCTTTCTTTTACATTATCTTACTGATTTGTTTTAATGCACTATTTAGGTTGTATTTTTTACATACATTTCAATAAACATTATTGTTTGCCTAGATGAATAGACTTAGCAGGTTACAAACATAGGAATAGTCACACTAAATACAATTAAAGGCACTTGTTAGGAAAAAGGCTATAATAGACTTGTTGACACTTTTCCCAAAATGTCTGTCTCTAGC
>CAKAOH010030643.1:0-11725 GCA_916701665.1 Sebastiscus tertius | reverse complement strand
CTCTACTCCATCAAGGCCAGGAAAAAGCTAAAGCCTTCCCACACACAGTCTATCAGATATGATCCCCATTTTTTTATTAGGGCTGCAACTAACGATTATTTTCATTGTTGATTAATCTGTTCATTATTTTGTTGATTAATCGATTAGTTGTTTGGGCTTAAAAATGCTGGAACATATTCAGTTTACTGTCATGGTAAAGAAACCAGAAAATATTCACATTTGAAGGAGCAGTGTGTAGGATCTGGTGGTAGCTAGCGTTGCGGTTGCAGATTGCAACCAACTGAAGCTTCTGCCGTGTGCCTAGCATGTGTAGGAGAACTACGGTGGCCGACACGAAAATGCGAATGGCCCTCTCTAGAGCCAGTTGTTGTAAGAGGAGAGTGCGTAGAGTGTGTGTGTGTGTAAGTGGGGAGTGAGTGGTGAAGCAAGAGAGAGAGAGCGGTGGCGACGGGAGCGAGTAATGTTATTGACTCCGGCCCAAGCAGGAAACGCTAACAGTTTTTGGTTCCTCTTTTCTGGGATACTGTTGTGCAACATGTAGATATAAACGGCTCACTCAAAGGTAACGAAAACACAACGATTCTTATTATCAGGTGATTATACAATAGATCCCCCTAAATGTTACACACTGGTTCTTTACGAAGCTGGAATCAAATAATTTTTTTTTTAAATTACTCAAACTGATTAATCGATTATCAAAATAGTTGGCGATTAATTTAATAGTTGACAACTAATCGATAACTCGTTGCAGCTTTACTGCCTACAGTATATCTGTATGTTTCTGTGTTGTACTGACTATGAAAAAAAATCTCTCAAAACAAATTAAATATCTAATCTAATCTCAGAATGGTCAGTTTCAAAATTAAATAAAGTTTAGTCTATATATATGTTATTATATGCAGATGACTGTATTCTATAACATCCCCAAAAGCATTAGGCTCACAACATTTTGCCAAAAACAAACAATAAAAACAGATACTGCATAAAATTGTTTACCTAGCTCTTATTGTTGCTAATTTTCCTCTCAAAGTGTACCAGATTGAATCATTTAACTTTAGAAATGTAGAGTATAGGGTGAATATTCCTGGATTTTTTCATATTGCAATATATATATATATATATATAGCAGAAAAAAATATTGCAATGTTTTTCCATCAAACATCATTCAGCCCTAATTTGTACATCAGCAGGAATGTAGCACAGCATGGAAGTGAAAACAGTGTTTGGTTTATTTTAATGTGAAAGTGCAATAAAAATATGTTGTCGCTAAAAACCAATGAATAATCGCGATTATCATTTTGGCCATAATCGTGCAGCCCTAATTAACAGTAAGCTTTAAGTCTAATAATGTCCAACGCAGCACCTTGACTTCCTGCCTACAGTACAGTACAGTACAGTAGCTTTGCAGGCAGCTTGTTTTAAGACCATTTACACTTCCTTAATATCATAAAGACTTTGGGCACGTTACCAACTCTTCTTTATGGTGCCTTAATTTCAATAACGTCACCATGATCTGATAATTGGCATTAAGGTCAAGGCAGTGGATTAGCCTCCTGCTGCATATAGCCCTCTTACGTAACCGGTAGCCCAAACTGAATAAGCTGCTAAGCTGGGAGAGCGCTGGCCAACAGCGAGATGCTCCTCCCTCACAGATAATAACGCTCTGGACTTTTCTCAGTCTCACCTCAGGTGCACCTTGTCTTATACTGTATATCCAGCCTCCGCATTTATGATCATCACGACAGCCAACTTACATCAACTGCTGCTTAACGGCCTGCTGAGCCACTGCTCCATAGTTGTACATAGGTTCAACATGGTACAACTACACATATACACTTGAGAAAATGATGGTCATCGTGAGGCTAAGACCTAAATTGAGAATAATTTGTATTTGTCTAAATTTCAAAAGGCGAGCGGAGGACGTGTCAAATGACATATTGAGGTAAAAATGTGAGCGGTAAAGACACAGCAGAGCACCACAGCATCAGAAATGCAGCAGTCCTGTTTCTGAGAACAGTATAGTACACAATATATCCTCAATGATCTACAGCACAGTCACATATTTCAGTTTGAATTACTTTTTAACTCATTTCCCCGCTGTAGCCACCATCATATGTGAAAGCTTCAGTATATAGACATGTAAACAGTCTCTTCTGACTACCAGGAACTCCTCAGTGGATTCACACACAGTAGATCAGCGGGTTTGGCACGGTAATAATGTGGTATGTTGATGTAACAATTCCTCGAGCAACACTTACTAATAGGGCTGCAACTAACGATTAATTTTTATTGTCGATTAATCTGTTGATTATTTTCACGATGAATCGATTACTTGTTTGGTCTATGAAATGTCAGAAAATGAAAAAATGTCTATCAGTGTTTCCCAAAGCCCAAGATGACGTCATCAAATGTCTTGTTTTGTCCAAAGATATTCGATTTACTATCATAGAGGAGTAAAGAAAATAGAAAATATGAAAATTTAAGAAGATGGAATCAGAGAATTTTGACTATTTTTTCTAAAAAAAAATGACTCAAACCGATTAATCAATTGTCAAAACAGTTGCCGATTAATTTAATTTAGTTGACAAATGTTGCAGCTCGACTTACTGATCTGTCCTCTTATCAAAAAATGCAGATAGTGTACGATACAATTTGTAAAGTTGGCCATGAATTGAAGGAATATGTCAAACAGATAACCGGAGTCACACACAGTGCTTTCATATCAGAACCTGTACTCCTGCTCAGAACCAGCAGACTCAATACTTTCCGGTACAGTAAAAACAAAACAAAACAAAAGGAAACCGGTTTGATCATCAACGCCTTTCTAGGAACTTTATTTTGTTATAGGGGCATTAAAGGACAGAGAGCAACAGAGAACAAGACATAAAGACATTGAAGTTGCTGAGTAAATTCCAAGGACATGAACACTTGATTTTAATGACCCCATGGCCTTTGATCTACGGTCACCCTCAGGACAAACTCTTAGTCATACTACTGGTGGATAGTAGGGCTGCACAATTAATTGAATATTAATCACGATCATGATTTGGGCTTCCCACAGTTAAATGAACAAGATCGCCTGTGATATTGACGTTAAAAATGTGCGTTCTGCTCGTAGAAAACTCTGCTGCATATCAAATCAAGCGCTTCCTAAACTAACAGCCAGCCACCAGCCGGCGATTGAGATGTTTTGGCTTCACTTTTGGGAATAGAGAGCGCATACAATTGTTGATTAAGCCTGAATCTTAATGCTGCTAATTTTGCTCTTAAAGTGCACCAGATTGATGCATTTAACTTTAAAATGTAGCTAACAAAGGGGTAGGGTGAACATTCCTGTATTTTTTCATATTGCAGAAAAAAAAAATATTACAATTTCAGTTTTTTTCCAACATCGTGCAGCCATAATTTGTACATTAAGCAGGAATGTAGCACAGCATGGAAGTGAAAGCAAAGCTCTGTTTTTTTTAATCTGAAAGTGCAATAAAAAATATGTTGTCGCTAAAATCAATGAATATTCAAGATAAATAAACGTGATTGTCATTTTGGCCATAACGGTGCAGCCCTAGTGGATAGTGTCGACTGTCTCGCGCAAGCAAGGAGTAAAAGTATGATAACAATATATCAGTCAATATATTCAGGTATAGTTCTCTGACATTCATAAATCTCCAACTTTTGCTTCGTAAAATACAATTTCACACCCCATAAACCTGCCCGTTCTCATTCCCAGGGCGTCAAATACCAACACTTAGTTCGATACCGACGCATGAGACACCCTTTAGCAGCGGTATGAGACGCACCGAGCTCTCCGTTAACTACAATGTAAACCCATCCATGGCAACAGTAAACACATGGGGAAAGTGTGGTGGCGAAGTAGTTTAAAGAGCGAAATGACCCACGGGGTAGGCGAGAGGGGGAGGTGGACGGGTCCAACAAACACAGGGCTTTCCTCCAGGAGACCGCTGTTCACATCCCGTGCGTTAAGTTTTACTTTCACTATACAATCAGCTGTTCGTTCATGTCCCGTGTTCACGACGTCAAGTCCCATTTTCATTGTAAAAACACTAATTTTAAGCCCAACCATGCTGTTTTTTCCTAAACCTAACTATAGTGTTTTTGTTGCCTGAACCTAAGCAAGTGTTTTTGTATGATATCTTTAAGATATCTTCACTGTGTCTGTCTGCCATTTATAAATAGTTACACGCTATTTTTTCTTTATCATCAGGTTCATAAAACTGTTCTCATTCCTTTAAGGGACAATGTAACTGATAATAATAAAAATCACAATAATAATAATTAACAGTGTATACAGTGATATTTTCCGAGACGGAAATCGTACCGTGAAAATCTCATACAGTTACAACCCTAGCATGTACGCAGTGCACAAGTATGGTGGCATTCACTTACACACAAACAGCCATGTGTATGTTTCTGCATAAATGATTAAAGCTGCAGTGGGTAGAAATGGAGCAAACATGATTAAAAAAAGTTATTTTTATAAAACAGTAATGCATGAGACCAGTAATCTGAAAAAAATCATGTGCCTCTGTGTCCTCTGGTGCTCCTAATGGCATCTACAAGATTTCACAGACCGGAAGAAAAACAGCCAGTCAGAGCTGATCTGGAGTCTGCCGTCCAGCTTCCGTTTATGAGACGGCTGTCAATCACTCGCGAACTCCAATCAAACAGTCAAACTAGGCAGCGATGATCAAATATGAATCAATATTCTGTTACTTTAATGCCTATTTCTCGCTTTCAGAAACGTCTTGTAGTGTACTGTTTAGCTGTAAAATTAGAAACTTTGTGAACCCGGCAGCCATGTTGAGATCAGTTGAGGAAATACCAAGCACCGCCCACCAGCCAAAGCACAGCCAATAGGAACGTTCAATTGGAACACACTCTCTCTCTCTGAAATGCCCTGTGATTGGTCACGGGTTCGATTTTTTAAAGCCTGAAAACAGAGCCATGAGGAGGTGTAAAAGTCTAGTTTTCTCTCAGAACACATGAGATACAACATGCTGAGAGGTTAATATGGACTTTTTGCCCAATGATGCCAAAGACTTGTTGCCTACTGAAGCTTTAAACTGAGCCCCCTGAGTACAATTATGTCAACTACATATAAAAAAAAAAGCACAAATCATATGTCGCCTATTTCAGCACTGTTCCAGCTGCAGTAACTGCAAAACTTCATTGTTGATGTTAACGTGTAACTTTGAGGATATCAGACAACACAACCTTCACTGCCTGCAGCAATAACAATCCCACTGATATTCAGCCGTATTGCAGTTCAGAAACAGGTTAGTGAGATTAAGGAAACAACAAGTAGGACATCTGTGTTTATAGTGGGTCACTACTACGCGCCTGGTGTGTGTTTTTAAAGGTGAAATATTGAACATGGGATTTCTCCCGACACATCTGGGGTGTGAGGGATAGATTTGATGTAGGTGGCTCTGCCAGGAAATAATTGCAGCTGCAGGCATGTGGTGCTCACATCCATCTGGCTTGTCCTTAATGGAAACATTGAGTGAGATAGCCGGGCTGTGTGTGCCTCTTCTGGGCAGATCCCACCAGGGTAAGAAGCGATAAGTTTAAATTTTGCACTATATATTGGCTGTGTATTGGCAAGAATCTGGCGATACGATATGTATCATGATACAGGGGTGACGATTCAATATATTGCGATACCGTAAGTAAGGCGATATATATTGTGATTTTGTTATCTAATTTTAGGAAAACTGGGATCTGCTTTTATATTTATCACAGTCCCTGTAACATCTAACATCATAGCACTACATTGAGAGGGCAGATACACTGAGAGGGTGCATCTCTTTGCAAATGAAAAAAAGTATAGACAGAGTTCATCTTTGCATGTAAACTACTAATTAAAAATCTACACAGTGTTTTTGAATATCGATACAGTATCACGAAACGTAACATATCGTGATATTCAGTTTTTTTCAATATTTTCTTACACCCGTAGTAGCTTGACTTGACTGCACTGCTCAGCAGCACTTTATCACGGCTACTATTACGATGGTTTGACACTTTAACGGGCAAATACATCTCTTTTTACTTGGTTGTTTTGTTGCAACTGTTGTGATTAATGTCCCATATCCTCTTGTATGTTGTGTTTTTGCCATCTACCGTAAACCACTTTTCCCCTCGAGGGAGATGAACTGCCATACAAAAGAAAGGTATAATCATAAGGTTGTGAAAAGAATTTATTATCATGAGCCACCATTTTTGTCAATTACTGCATGTCACAGCAACAGCACCAACCAAAGATAGGATATATGTGTCATATGATATGATATGGACTAGGCCTCACCTGTACAGAGGATACTCATATTACAGTAAACTTTCTCTTTTATCAAATGAGCCTTTGTTGTGTGCATTTTCAGTGTGTCTAACAAAAGTTCAAAGTCAGCACGACCTTTCTGATCTGGTGAATCAAACTCACTTTATCCTTTAAATGTGAATAATTCATTCTAATTCGTGAGCAAAACATAGGCACAAAGCAATGTACTGCTTTAAAAGGCAGTCCCAGATGGAGTTTATGCTGTGTGACCTGATAATTACAGCTGCAGCTAGCAGGCGACATCGACTATATAAAGCCCTGGTGCAGGACTAAACAGTGGAAAGAGTCAGTAAGCTGCAGGCACCTCCAATTGTAATCCAGTATTGAGTTGATCAGCTTAGTGCTATAATGGCCAATGGTCTCTTTCAACTCTGCAGAGCAGGACCAGATCATGACCCTGGAAATCCCATTAACACTGCTGACACCCCAGCATCATCCTCCCACGCTGAAGGAAATAACCAACCAGCCAATCAATCAGCTGTCAACCAGGGAATATCTTCATCCAGAGTAGGGCTGTCCTCCACCAAAGAAATTCAAATTAAACTCTCATCAATCAATATTCTGTTACTGTAATGCCTATTTCTCTCCTCAAATGTTTTCAAAAACATCTTGAAGTGTACTGTTTAGCTGTAAAATGAGAAACTTTGTGACCCGGCAGCCATGTTGAGATCAGTTGAGGAAATACCTGCATACATGATTAAAGTTGCAGTGGGTAGAAGTGGAGCAAACATGATTAAAATCAATCAGAGCTGATCTGGAGTCTGCCGTCCAGCTTCTGTCTATGAGCCGGCTGTCAATCACTCGCAAACTCCGATCAAACGGTCAAACTAGGCAGCGATGATCAAATATGAATCAATATTCTGTTACTTTAATGCCTATTTCTCGCTTTCAGAAACATCATGTAGTGTACTGTTTAGCTGTAAAATTAGAAACTTTGTGACCCCGGCAGCCATGTTGAGGAAATACCAACACCACCCACCACCAGACGAAGCACAGCCAATAGGAACGCTCTCTCTCTCTCTCTCTCTCTGAAATGATTTGTGATTGGTCAAAGTCTCCCGTCATGTGCTAGATTTTCTAAAGCCTGAAAACAGAGCCATGAGGAGGTGCAGAAGTCTTGTTTTCTCTCCGAACACTTGAATTACAATTATGGAATTTTTTGCCCAACGATGCCAAAAAATGTACTGAAGTTTTAAGAAACCATATTTGTTTGGGACACATCCCCGCAACAAAAAAAAAAAAAAAAAAAATCACGCTATAATATGTTTTTCAATGAAAAATGAGAGTAATGATGTCAAAATGCTCATTCCCTCTAATATCTCAAATCATATCAGTCAAAATAATCACAATTAAATATTATTATCTTATATACATACAGTATACACACACACACACTCAAGCAACAGGCCAACAAATTAGGCTGCCTGCTGTTACCTGCACCCTTAAGCAGCTTGCAATAGGCTAATGAGCAGATTATGACTTTATAGCATCACGTGTAACGTTCAAAATGAGATATTAAATACATTTAAAGTGCTGTTTTTTAAGTGGTACAAACATGACCCTGATGGGGGTCACCACCAATGAGCGCACTGAACTCTGGGTGCTCAATCCTGGTCCTGATGATACAATCTGTACTGACTGAGAGAGTTAAATTCATCTCTTACCAGCAGCTGAGACGAGTGTGTGCTCTTTCCCTCGGTGCCGTAGCCGTGGTGACTCCCAGACGAGGGGATTTACCGACTTGCAGAGCTGGTTTACCGGGATGACAGCAGCAGACAAGGGCACATGCATCACCGGCAGCTCAGCGCGTCCCACCGTCCGCCAGCGAGGAGATCTCAGCATTCACTGAGCGCGGTGAGAAGGGGCGGGGCTAGATCTGCTAAGCCCCGCCCCTACATGTAAACCACGCCCACTGCCTGGGTAGCCTCAGACCTTTTTTTTTTTTTAATGCTTTCCTTATTGAACACATGCTCATTGATACATACAATTTAATTTTATTTCAAAATGTATTTGTAGAATACAAAAAAATAAAAGAAAAAAAATAAAGAAAAAGAATGATCATACCAACAAGTGGACAGTCAGAAACAATTTACATACAATTGATTTAATTATTTATTTATATTTATAGATTTATATTTATATCTATATTTATAGATTTGTATTTATATTTACTATTTATTATTTTATTTATCTTTTCGGGCTGGCTTATTGATAAGACTTGTTGCATATGTGCAATAATGCCTATAATTGAAAGCAACAAAAGTAGCTGAAGTTCGTGAAGTTTGTTCTGATTGTTTGTGTGTTTTTCTTTTTCATGTGTCAGTGTGGTTTTAAAATGTATGCATGGTTGTATGTATATGTACTGTATGATTGTAATTGTAAATGTGTATGTATGAAAATGTAAGGGTGCATATGTGTATGAATAAATATATAGTTTTTATTTTTTATGACTTACAATCATTTATAGATTTCTATGTTTTTAATGTATGTAAATTCTGCTTCTATTCAGTTGTTAATTGTGAGCATGAATGCAAATAATCTGAAAGTCAAACTAAACGTGGCTATTTGTGAGTAAACATAGAAACATTCAGAGCAAAGCATTTGGACGGAGTCACTGATTGTATCAGGAGTGGCTTGGGGAAATCTCCGGCCCTCCCCTCTCCAGCTCTACTTAAGAGCAATAATGTTATATAATATGACCATCTGCTCTTCACGTTGATTTAAAAGTCCCATTATGCCACATAGACATGGTGATGGATGCCAGTCAACATTTGAACTAGGGTGTGCTGGATGCAGAAAAGTTCAAGAGTGAACTCAGATTTAGTGCCCTTTTTTTTTTATATAAAGAATATAATAATAATAATTTAGCTTGCATTCATCATTTTCGTGTTGTGTGTGCGTAGCAGAGGATGTGTTATATATTTTGTTTTTACTCTTTGATGCTGGTGCAAAAGAAGAGGAATGAGGCACGAGTTGCAGTCAGAGATTAAGGCCTGACCTCTTCTTCAATAGAACAGTTCACACAGCGTGTGACAGCACTTTGTGTCCATGTGACATTATGCTCACTCAATCACTGAACATCTGCTATCAGGCTTCAGGGCCAAACATGACTCTGTAGTCACATCTAGTGACACTTTTGTGAACTGCTATATATTTTTATTTTTATTTTTTATTTTTTTGAACACATGCTCATTAACAGTGGTACAAACAGATATATAAACAATTGAAAAGAAAAGAAAAAATAATTACATATACAATTCAAAGTGCCAGAGTTCATATTATGTACATCATATTTTATTCATTTAATAATTTAAAGGTCTTAATGTTTTTTTGTTTTTAACATTGGGTAAGATGGCTTGGCTCCTCACCATTTTTTTTATGAATATGAAATTTTCCAAAAATAATAAATAATTGTATTATATATCGCATGTTATTTCCAATCTTGTCTTGACTATTACATCAAACATATTTATTTGAACATTTATCTTAAGTTTCTTTTGTAGAACGTTGGCCACATCTATCCATATATACAGTGAAAAAATTGATGGGAAATACTTATATATACTCTCTCAATATCCAGCTTGAATATTTCTAACACAAGTTTTACCGGGTAAATTCTTTGGAATATCTTTCTTAAGTTTGTTGTTGATACAGTATATATCACCAATTTTCCAAGCTTTCACCCACTGTACATTCTCAAATAAGGACGACCAAAAACATCTAGATGAAGGGACAGAAACATAACTGAGTGTTTTCCTAACATTTTTGTTAAAGCACTTCTCTTTCAGTACATTAGTACTTCAAATATAAATATTTTTCACACAATCTTCTGAATTGATCAACAGTACCAGGGTTTCGTAGAAGTGTAAGGCCACTTTCTGATATAGCACTGAAAACAAAAGCATATTCCTTTGGTTTTACAGGCATTTTGAATTTATTAAGAAATTCTGTATAGGATAATAAATAACCATCTTTGTTTATGTAGTCTGGTAGAGTTTCATTAGTGCAGTGTGTGTCTAGGGGGCAGTATAGGACCAGTGTTGCTCATGAAAGTGATTTAAGAAACAAACAACATTACATTCGCTTGTCTCTGGATATGTTTGCAAGCTGTGAATGAATGATAAATGAATGGCATCATCACATATAATAGCCTAAGTATTGCTAAAACTATATAAACAACGAGTTTTCTTTTAAATGAATTAACAAAATTGTAATATTAACCACCAACACAACAACAACAACAACCATATATAGTTGCCGTCTACAATTAAAAACGTACATATAGTTTATTGGCTGAAATCATTAATTTTAAACAGAGAAATTGTAGGCTTACATGTAATTTTATCATGTCTGCACGCATTAATAATGAATTCACATATTGGCACATGTGGTAATTGAACCAATCCAACAATCAATCAGTCAGTCAATCAATAAAAAAACAAACAAATAAGAACATTATACATGAAAAAATGTATCTTGGCCACTACCCTGGAAACAATAACAATAATGCACATTTATTGGGTTACATCTACCGTGTCACAGTATTATTTTTATATCACTAATATTTCAGTTTTCTAGTCTGTTTTTATGAATTTATTTTGTATTCAGTGGGATACTTCTTTTATTATATGTTTTGTGTGTACAATCTTAATCTGTAAAGTAACTATACATGTCAAATAAATACAGTGGAGTCAAAAGTACAATATTTCCCTCTGAATTGGAGTGGAAGTTAACTGTTAAGTTGCAACAAACGGAAATACTCAAATAAAATACAAATACTACAAATATGTACTTACTTGTTGAGTAAATGTACTTTGTTATTTAGTAATTTCACCACTGCTATCGAAGTTATAATAGAGGCAAACTTGAGCTCTAAATGACCTCTTGTTGTGAAACAGCTTTCCTGTCTGCAACATTTCAGTGGTAATTGTGTAAGACGTCTATGAAGTCCATGATTGGCAAATAGAAAAACCTGTTGCCTAATTTCATCATGTCATATGAAATTGCACACATTAATAATTAATTCACATATTGGCGCATGTGGTAATCGTATAACCACTATACCACTATAACCTTATATTTTAGGCAGAATTTCATTCATTCATTAATTCTCACTGTGCAATATAATTTTCCACTTATGCAATTTTGTTAATAGTCTGTTTATTGTCAATACTGTATATACTGCTCCTATTTTTATACTTCCTTCTATTTAAATGGTTCATATTTTGTTACACTTTGTTTAGCTCTTTTTTTAGTCTTTGTTTTTCTGTGTTAGCTGATGCATCTTGTTTTTTGCACTATCCCCTTTGCTGCTGTACACTGCAAATTTCCACCACTGCAGGACTAATAAATGAATATCTTATCTTATCT
>CAKAOH010030640.1:0-32683 GCA_916701665.1 Sebastiscus tertius | reverse complement strand
CTTTATGTTTCCTACCCGAAAACTGAATCTTTATTTGACTCTCTGTTCTCAGTTAGTCGTCATCTTAGAATCCATAAACGCTAAAACCAAACGTAGATAAATGTACTTTGGTATAATCACTGAGTACATTAATTACACAACTAATAAAAGTTCTGGTACTTGATTTACTTATTTCATTTAACAAAGTATTTCTATTTGGTTTAGTTTCTCCATTTAGGTAATGACTGGTTGTTTAACAGATATCATTCAACATACATGAGATACGATCATAAAATATCACCATTTTAATATATTTTCTTTTGTATCTTTTACTTTGCTTTTTTCTTTCTTCCTGCCTTCTTTTCTTCCACATTACAATCTACATAGGGCTGGACGATGTGGCCAAAATATGCTATCCAGCCCGTTTCAACAAAAAGGCGTACAAATTCCACATGTTTAGTGTGCGATAAGTATGCTTTTACTGATTTCCACGTGTCTTTTGTACTCCGTGTATCCTGTACTGACTGCAATGTGAACGCATCCGTGTATAAATGCTACGGTAAGAGTTAGTATAAAAAGAGAGAAAGACCTTTTATGGTGGATGGGTCCAACAAACACAGGACCTTTAACCAGGAGACCGCTGTTGGAGTACTGTTGTGAGTACTTGGAGTAAATACTAGATCACTTCTACTGACACACACATACATGTATATCTTCTGTCATCTTTCTCTTTAACTGCACACCTCTTTATCAAACGTCTGCTAAAAAGTTTGTTAACTTCAGAGAGAGGAAGAAGAGGAAGAGAGAGGAGGAAGAGGAAGAGGAGGAAGAGCGTTTCTGTTTTAATGAAGACAACAAAGCTCTCTGCATCATTAAGTCTCACATAATTAAAGAAAGAAGAAACTCAAGTGTTTGATTAAAAGAGCTTTTGTCTCACATGCATCGACACACATGCATGGACTCATATACACAAACATACATATCGATAAATACACAAACACAGCGTACAGAAAAACACCGCCCGCTCTTTTTTGTGAGCTAATGATGTAAAAAACAACGGATGAGGGCGGTTTAACTCCAGGAAACACACTCTAACACACACACACACACACACACACACACACACACACACACTGGTACAGGCCTGTGTCCCTACGGGGGGTTAATGTCATATCCGTTTGGTTGATTGTAGTGGCTTTTCGCCCCTGGAGACTTTTCCACTAGTCTGCACAGTTACACTCTTTATCTGCTCTTCATCTCCACATGCAGCGGGACGACTATCCAGACAGAGGAAGAGACAAAAACACTAGAAGCTTCTCTGATTGTCAACCGCCCTTCAAGGCACCGAAATTACAAAAAAACAAAGACGTCATCGCTGCAGATATCTGGTGAAAGCACATCACAAGATCCTGTTTGTTTTCACGTACGCATGCTTGCTCAAAAATCACGTCTATTTGGGCTTAAGTCCGATCAATTTCTCGGTGTTTCTTCCCGTTATGTCACATATAATGAAATAAAACCACATTTAATACCTAGTTGTCTTTGAGAACTTTTTAAAAACTTCATTGCAGTTACTTAGTAATTTGACCGTTGTCAGTAGCAACAGACGAAAGCCTCGTTAGCAAATTGAACTGACTGAGTGACACAAGCTGCAGGCTTTTCCAAATATCAAGGATGTTCAATGAGAGTTGATGCGATAAGAAAGCTCTACTCTATTTCACAATGCTTGCCAACATATGGATTCTCAAAACACATCTGGATCACAACAGAAAACAAATCCTGTATAACAGCAGACAACCACACTAACAGCACTTTGACTGTTAACACTGGTTTAAGATATAGGGATAATAATGTTACCTAATACTGTGTCTTTTTCTGGCCCGAATTTTGAGCCGCACGACTCATTTTAGAGACGGACCGAATTTCAGATTCATCGGATGTTGTTTGCCTGCAGTGTACGGGGGGGACGGAGGACCGATTAACTCCTCCCGACCGGCCGGCGAAAGGTCAGATAGGACCATTGACGTAGGAACTGTTCATCTGCAATGGCTTGTTTCCTAAATCAGGTTACCAGACAGTTAAGATAGGATCTGGGACTTAAGAGGTTTCTGTAAGACAGCCCAAGTGCCTATCTATGCTAAGCTATGCTTGGCTGATAACTCCTATAGGGAGGATTTCTAGGATGTTCTAGGCTACCAACCTTGGTTGAGTAATCCTGATTGTGACCAAAGATAATGATTTTTTTGTGAGCTGATGTTTAGTATTGAATTGAGTGAGTATCTGTACTTACAGGGAGAAAGGAGGGACGTAAGAAAGCAAGAAAGGAAAGGATAAAGAGAACAGAAAGAACGAAAAACAGACAGAATAATGAAATGACAACAAAGAAAGAGAAGAAAGAGAGGAGAACAGAATGCACCCAACGTGGATAATATGTCTTGTTCAAGGCTGTGCTATTGAGAAAGACACGACTAATGGAGCGGTCTGAGGGTTTACAAGGGAAGTTATAAAAGACGAGCATCACAGTTACCTGTGTGTGTGTGTGTGTGTGTGTGTGTGTGTGTGTGTGTGTGTGTGTGTTAAATCTACTGATCATTAAGTCCATCGGCTGCTCCTGTCTCCGTTATTCTAATTCCCCGTCAAGCAGAACAGAGTCTGAAGTCAAGGAGCTTCTGTCTCTCAGCTGCTTCTCTCTCCACTGCACAACCATAATTACCTGCTCAGGTAATCAAAGAGAAACAGCTCCTCTCTCACGGCCTGAAGAGACCCGACGTTCCAACCAAACGCTGCACCAAAGCAAGAACTCACTGGTCTTTTAAAGTATACCTTAAAACTCCCAGCAGCAGGTTGGTGTCAGCCGACGTCTATATGGGACGGGCTTTCTGCACAAAACTCTCAGCAAAAATGGGAAATACTACAAATCTGACGATTTAAACCAGTTTGAATGTTACTTGTATAAAATGAGGCCGTTGAATGGGGCTGGGTGATAAGGAGAAAATCAAATATCACAATATTTTTGACATCGATATCGATATTGCCACAATATTGTAGGGTTGACCATCGGTGCTATTACAAAGTCTGGTGACTTTTAAAGTACAATGCAACAGCATGTTTGCTACTTTTAATTTTATTTTTAATTCTCAGGAAAGAAAACTGAATAATTTGCCTGTCTGGCGTGAACTTGTGTGAATCGTTGGTACAAACTAGGCTAGAATTCATCATTTTTCATTGATGTTTTCTTTCTCTTAGTACTCTCTGAAGGTCCTTTCAGACACAACGCGACAACGTCACCGCTGCGCTTTGAAACCCGTTATTTCCAATGGCTTGTGCCACGCAATTGATGTTGTTGGCGCTTGTTGCAATGTGCGAAGCGATGGGTACGAGTAGGTCTTGTGATGTCTTCTGTGACTGTGTTTTTTTTTTTTTTTTTATGAAATGCCTTGTGATTTTGCTGCAAACCAATTTCCCCCATGGGGACGGATAAAGTATATATCTGTCTGATGGCGAGGTAAAGTGTCTGTGGACGGCAGAAAAACAAATTTTAACCACCTAAAAAACAGTGTAAGTGTACGCTATATTTAGAAGATTTCACTGCTTTACCTAGCCCTTTCTGACGGGGAACTGAAACCGTTATATCGCTCTCTTCAAAGCCACCAGACTCCATTCAGAAAAACAGTAATTTTACCTCTCAGAACAGGGGAGTTGCTGCTCTACCGCTGCATCCATCGGTTAGTGATCTGAACTAACGTTGTGTCCACAGCAGCACGTTGCTTAGCTTCCTGTCGGTACTCCTGCCTGCTTCTCCAAACTAGGAGCACGCCGACCGCCATCTAAGTTACTGTATTAATACACTGACTATAAGGATGTGTATATATATACTGTACATGTAGCAGCGTCATCATGCAGAAACCTACGTCAAGTCACCGTGTGGGGAAACGTTTTTAGAAGGGCTTTAAAGAAAAATAACATTTTGACACTAAAACACATCTTAACCAATATGTGAATGTTTAGATCTGAATGCTATTGGTCGTTTAGGTTTAAATAAAGTCTCTCTGCTCTCTATCACAGCCCTCAGTGGAGTCTTTTTCCGCCATATTAAACCATTCACACGTTCGATTAAGAACCATTAATTTGCCAAACTGCATTCCCACTTAAGCCATCAGAGGGTTTTTAAATCACGGCCAATTACCCTGCCACCACAGTACTCTGCCTACATTACTGAACCGATCAGTCAGCCGGAGAGACGACCTGTCCCATTACAGCGAGCAGGAGGAGAGCTGAGGACTGTACTCTGATCCGACATGTCCAACAGTTGAGAGATGGAGGGGAATGCGTTCCTCAAACTTTCTTCAGGTGAAATGTTAAAGTGGACATCGGCTTATCGATCACGTGTTTGATAGTTCTGTTTCACACAGGCTTTGTCCACTCATTAACAAGTTTCTACTGGGTTTTCCAATCAAGGCCTCATCTTCATCACCATCACCTAGACTGTATTTAACCATGAATATGAAGCTCCTCATAAATTAAAGTGTTTGCATACCAAACACATTTCAATAGTCCAACAGAATTAGAGATGCCAGCTCGTGTCTGATCTGTTTACATATTAACTTATTTGCATCCCTGAAAAAGGCTCAAAAGAGTTTAACATGCAGCTCTGATCTTCAAACTACAATGCAGAACTGTTGATCTGTGCTGAACCAGCTCAGTCGCACTAAACGGCGTATGAATGACACAATAAGTCATTTATCGTGCAATGAGAACGCCATTCTTGCTTTTGCCGTGTCATGTGTACGCCATGTAGTCTGTACTGACTGCAATGCAAACGAGCTAGAGACGTAGAATAGAAAGAGAGAGAGAGAGACTGCTGATGGTGGGAGGAAGTGGAGGTGGATGGGTCCAAAAAACACAGGACTTCCAACCAAGAGACAGCTGTTCATGTCCAAAAGTGTTGTTGAGTTATTTTGAAGTTATGTTAGTGACGTTTGTGACATGTTTTCTGTACTTCTGTTATGTTTCTGTGCATATTTTCTGCTGCCGTTACCTCAGTTTTGTTGCATGGCTTAAAAATGACATAACAAAAGAGGCGTAAAAATGCAATTCTCACTCCCAACTCGTCAGATACGCAGCTTGGTCAGTGCCTCTCGGCATCGGAGACCGAAGCATGGGTTACCCCCCTCTTGGGTTACTTTTGGTCGGACTGGGGACGGCGTGCCAATATGCTCTCGTTAAATGCATAGTTTCCTTTCAAAATAAACTTAGGTTTAGGCAACACAAACAGTTAGGGTTAGGAAATGGTCTTGGTTGACGTTAACTTCACTGACTAGCGACTCACTCAAGAGAAAGTGCCAAATGCATATTTGAAAATGTAAAATGGAGAGAAAAGCATGAGCTTAAATATCACTGCAGCCTTGAATTGACTGTCCATCGCAACGCAGTTGATCACTAGTAAAATGTAATAAAACAAGTGTTGAAATTTGTATTTATGATCTGCTTTATTGTTGTGCTGTTTTAATTATTTGAGTTAGGTTGCTTTTCTTCACGGGTCAATGCTTCAAAGAGGTGAAATTGAAAAAGCATTTCATTCACATATATAAGTGTGTTTCTGGGTGCTGGTCTGTGCTCCTGCATGTTCATGTTCTTCTCTACCTGTTGTCTGGCTGAAGTTAGAAAAAGTACATTGTGAGATCATGAACAGGAGGAAGAGAGGACGAGGATGTACTCCACTCAGAGGTCCTCTAATTAGAGACAATAATTGTCTTTCTGGCGGTGGAGTCACTCAGGACGTCTTCCGTGGAGTGTGTTAGTAGTTGTTTGTTGCCAGGCTGCTGGTTGCCATAGAAGCTGTTTGTGTTTTATAGCTGATGGAGAGAGATGATGATGATGTTGATGATGATGTGTTGACTCTTCAAACTCAGTGCTCTCTTATCCATTAACTTTGGAGTGCTGCCTGTCTCTTGTATTAGCAGCATCACAAGGCGGTTCCATAGTGAATCAGGTTTATTGTGTGTTTCAACCAACCCTGTTCTCCTACAGAATTACGTTCCTGTACAACTAACTGGCTAGCTCACGGCCGCCGCTCTGCACCGCCCTGCACCGCTCTCATATGGCGGATACAGCAGATAACGCCGTCCCAACCGACTGCATCGTGACTGAAGCGTAGTGCCCACCCTCTGGTTCCCCACCAGGTTAACCACTGTTTGCGTTGTTAGTTTCGTTAGCTACAGGCCACCGGCTCAGCCGTCGCCATGTTGAGAGCCATACAGAGGCAATAGAAATGAACCCAAACTTGCGTGTAGCACCTTTAAGTTTCACTCTCGGGTCGTCTTTCTGTATGTTTCTGTATCATGGAGCGTTTCTTTCCAGCAGGTTTGATTTGACTCATTAATTCCTCCTCTCATGTTGACGTTGTGATAATCAGTGAAGTCAATCTAATCATTACTGCTGGCAGTCCGTCATCTGACTGCCTATACATTACATGCACATATTTTGACATACTTGTGATTTCCTACTTGTGTAAACACACAAAGAGAGGGATAAGAAGATGGACAAGAGCTTTTCTGAGAGGATATAGAAGGTGAACATGTTGTGGATCAAATCTCCCAACAGAAACACAACACAAACACACAGGGAGATGATGGGCCGTTGCCTCTTTTGTGGGGAAGAAAATAACTTTTATTCTCATAAATGTATGACTTTATTTTCGTAATATTACGACTTTTTTTTCTTGAAGTAGTACGACTATATTCTCATTAAATTATGACTTTTTTCTCATAATATTATGACTTTATTCTCCATTTTATTAAAATGAAAAAAAATAATAATATCGCCATTTAATGATTATATTAGAATTTGTTGTGTTTAATTGAATTAATCAAATGTAAATGCATTTACAAAAGACTGTTTACTATAATGTTCATTTTAATTGAGGTATATTCCCATCATATTCCATTTCTAAATTAATTAATTTCTCATCTGCAGAGTCATGCTTCTGAAAGATTACAGCTGAAATGTGATCATGTCTCAGACTAAATTCAGATCTTTAATATAACAAAGAGTTTAAACTCACTCGCACCAATAAAACAATTTACACACAGACTTCTCTGTGTTATGCAAACTGTTCTCTCCATGGACGAACCTCATTATTGTTTTCAGTGTGAGCAGCCTCTCCGTTAATCCCCACAAGCAATTTGGCTCCAACTCGCTCTAAAGCAGCAGAGTTCCCCGATATTCAGCCTGATATTTGTTGAGGTATCTGAAATGAAGTTCAGTTTAATCTGCTTCCTAAACAAATCAACATCACTGCAAACAGCACTGGTTCCACTTCTGGATGAATTTGTTGAGCGAGCTGAAGCTAATTGGACTGAGATTGTTCTGCATGCAAGGAGTTAGCTGCATGTTTGGTTTCTTAAATTAAATGTTGGTAACCAATTTTAAACTGAAGTGACTAACAAGTGTCTATATGCATGAAAAGGGAAGAATATTTCCTTATGAAAAACATCAAAAAATAAACAAGTATCTGTTTGCTCTTTGTTGCTCTGTGATTCTGTGCTGAATGGAGAGAACATTAACCTTCAAGCACAAAATTCAAGGTGACGATGTTGAAGAAGAAAAGAGAGATTTTGTATCAAAGCCGGCGTTAAAAGCTCAATGAAATGAAAAAAATGCACATTCCAGTGTCAGATCTGTTGTTGGTGGATGCCAAATAAATGTCTAGGTATTTTCACATATATTCAGTTAAACCAAACGCCATTTTCTCTTTCTATAACATGCCCATTACAGAAATATTTCCAAACGAGTGTTGCCACAGTTATTGTTAACACTACACAAACCTCCCAGAATACCTTGGACTTAAAGGACCAAGCTGTTAGCTAAAAGCAGTGCAATGTGGACGCTAGCACTAGCTGAGTCAGCGTTATGTGCTAAGTTTGGAAATAACTGAAAAGGGTTAGTTTGGATTTTTTGAAGTGGGGTTGTACGGAAACTTACTGTTTTTGTGAATGGAGTCTGGTGGCTTTGAAGAGAGCGATATAACGGCTTCAGTTCCCTGTCAGAAAGGGCTGTCTGACGGCGAGGTAAAGCGACATACAAAGTCAATGCAAAGAGGCAAATAGACGCGGATTCACACCAAGCGACCTGAATGCACGAACGACAAAATTCGTGCCATTTGCGTATACTCAGGAGTTGAAATATTTCAACTTGAATGAAAAAATTTGAGTGAAGGTGTGTCACAAAAGCCTATCAGCTTTGTTTAATCAGTAATGGAGGAAAAAATGACAGACAGACCTGACAAAGAATGAATTCAGACTTTTTACTAATCGGCATCATTATGTAGTTATTTCAGCATCATTTTGATCCGTTTATTATAATTAAACCGTAGCACTATCTGCTAGATACAGTCAGTGCAATGGTACTGTATGTGAATACAGTTCACCGCCAGGTGATGTTATGAACCAAGACACGACAGCGTTTGGTTTTCTGACATATCTGGAACTTCCACAACATGTACAAAGCAGCAACAGTGGTTATTTCTTCCAGGGTTGATGGAGGAAATGGAAGAAAGACAAGTTGTTGGTATCTATGGAGGCAAGCTCCTCCTCCTCTCCGACGCATCTAGAGCGAATGAACACAAATGATACCGGAGGTTCAACTCGTGCGAGTAAAATGGGCGAAAACATTTAATTTCTCAACTAAGCCAACATCAAAGTGATGTCGAACTTTACTGAGGATGCTTTCAAATTGGAATATAGTATTTTCCCCCAAAAATAAGGCACTTAAAAACATGCTTACAGTATTTCGATGTGGGGACACACCTGCAGTAAGTCAACAATCATTTTAAAATCCAGATCCAAAAATATAGGAAGGTGTATTTCAGAGCTCCCACCCACAGTGTGTATTCAAACTTCTGCAGAAGCACCGCGGTGTATGTGTGTGTGCCTCCAGTTTATGAAAAGCTTCTTAGAGCAGGATTAGGATCATCATTGTCCACTGGTTTATGATAGGACAAGGATTATGTTGGTACAAAGATATGTTTAGCAACACATCCAGAACCCAGACACCCACACCGGTCCTGTATGGAGGGATGGAGCTTAAAGACTCGGGGCTCCACCGCACCGACATCATCTGCTCGATTTAAATTCAAAACATCCTTCAGTGGTTTTAGCTTTGATCTGTGCAAGGCTTGATACATGCAGATCACAATGCCAGCTATGATGATGGCACTATTATGTGATGAAGTTTGGATATGAGGCTAAAAGATGATCCATAGTGAGACAGGTACAGCTCTGAGTACAGGTGAGGACACATTGAGATCTGAGCCTTCAGACCACATTCGGAGGTAACGACTGATCATTTTAATCGTTCCAAACTATGAATCCATTTGTGCCAGCAACTGAAATGTTTCGTTTCCTTTGCTGGAAGTGTGCTCTGGGTTTGCTTAAGCACAAATGTGAAGACATTTTCCAAATCGGTCAAACTGTTGGGCTGAAAAGTGAGTTTTTATGACCATACTATATCTAGTCTTTGGGCACTACTGTTTTTGCAACAGACTCCATTATAATTTATGAAATAACAGTAGTTCCATGTGCCCAAAACACAAAGAGCACAATCAAGTATTTGGTATCTATAAACTCATAACAAGTTGAAAATCAAAGATGCACACTCATATACAGTGTAAAAATAAATCATATGGAAAACCTTTAATAAACACAATGTTAGCGTTTTTCCTCATTTTTCAAATACCCCGACTTTGACTATTAATAAAAGTGTGATTTTTTATGTGATCTAAAGTTTTCACAGTTGTACCGTTATGTACTTGCCTAAAGTATGATGGTACCAAATTTAAAGACTTTTGATAAACCAGAGCAAATGTTGCAGCATTTTTTCCTTATCATACTAAATAAAGTCTTTGGGCACAAATGGGTTCAGGGTCTGAAATTAGCACCCGCCAAATGCAAGTAAATTGTTGGCAGTGGCGGATCAAATCGTCAGGCCATCCGCCTGATTCCTCTGTATCAATGCTTTCCAACAGTTACGCTACAATGACGCATACGCATGTTGTATAATGTTTCAGTTTGTTTGGGACCAGAACCACAGCGGAGAGAAAAAGCATGGCGCTACTAAACCTGTCTTGACTTCTCCAGTGATGTCCTCAGCAATAGCAGTGGCTTTAAAGTTCATGGCGTACAGGTCAGATACTTCTACTGTGCAGCCCTGAGCTGTTAAAACCTCCACGGCGGTATCTTTGGCTGCAGCAGTGAATGAGCTGGAGCTTTGGTGGGCATACATGATCAACACTTTCTGCGCTGCCATTCTGAAGCAAGATGTCAAATGCTGAGGGGGAGCACCCTATTTTTCCCTGATAATGCGACACTGTGAGCAACAAATCTGTGTTGAAATCACCAGAAAGAGAGTTAGTAACGTTACCGGTTAGCAGCCGGTGGCCAGCACAGACCTGAATAACGGAGCTACTAATGTTAAAGGAGGTGCCATTAACTTATTATAATGAGGTGTTCAAACTATGCTCGTGAAAAAGGGCTATTTGGGCGCAGGTAAGTTACAACGTTATCCTTTTGTGTTCAAATGTAATCTTGTAAAATTAAGGTTTTGGCGAGAAACATTGTGTTTTTATGCAAATAACCACTATAGATGACAATAACAAAGTACAGTACAGTACAACATAGGGCTCCCCCAGAAGCTACGGTGTAATTCGAACACTGTAATTTATCATGTACATAATGTTTTTTATGGAAAATATATTGAACATTGACATCAGATCTAAAATGTTATTACTTTGTTTAGCGCAGAGATTTCAAAAGTGGCAGATAACGAAAAAAAATACGTGCCTGCCACAGTGGCAGACTGATTAGGTTGAAGTGTCAGTATACAGTGAATACAGTGCATATCTATGGATATGCAGACACGTCCGAGGACAGTGTAAAGGTCCAGGAGTCGAACCAAAGATTCAGGTGTGAAGTTATTAATAAAAGCGAGACCACCCGTCCCCACCTTGAGTCAACATTGGCCATCAGTCACGATGACAACGGCGAGCAGATTACGAGGATAGCAGCAGAAACAAAGAGACAGAGATATAAAGAGAGAGATGGTTGAGGGGAAACGGAGAGGAAGGAGGGAGATATATTATTACAGACGGCCGGCCTACGGCGCTTCCCGGTAAAAATCCTAAACGGAACAGACAGACAAACACAACCGGAAAAAACTATCTCAACCACCATATGGCTCCGGGGAGATGTCCTTGCTGTGTCCCCTCACAAAACCTCCCCCCCCCTTCTCTTCACAACCAGGCCCCCTCCTGCCTCCCTCACTCCGCTGCTTTTGAAGTTGGCTGGTGGCGGCGTGGCGCTGCTGAATTCCTCTCTGAACGCCGCCACCTTCAAGCTAATCTGGATGTGTGATGGTGACGGCGGTCACCTGGGCCGCACTGATAGCAGCGAAGCATCATTAACATTTACCGCATCTCATGTTTTCAAATTTCTTATTCTCAATGAGGGGATAAATAGAACTTGAAAACTCCACTGAGAGTTTTCATCACTGTCACTGTATACATTAACATGTCGGAAATACTTTGTATGCAACACACATTTACACACAGTACGGTTGGTGTACCCGGTTTGAATGTTATCAGCCCATTAAAGGGGTATTATCAGTGGTTATCAGCCTCATAGATGTGGATCAAAAGGGGCCTGCTACACCTACTAGTAGGTTATATCATCTATTTACATGGTAAAACACCAAAAGAAGGAATAAAAGGAGACAACGGCGACATCTAGTGACCGTAGTTATTATGACAGGAGCAAAAGAAGTGAAGTGCTGTATAAAGACGGTGACTTTCCCCCAGAAGAGCAGGAGAAAAGAAGAGTTTGTTCACTTTCACTTTTCAAAAGTAGTTATTTTAAGCAAATACACAATGTTTTGCTGCCTAAACCTTAATAAGTGGTCTTGTTTACTCTGTTTATTGCATACGGCTTTATTAATTCAACTTTTTCCCATGGTCTAATGTTATACAAGTTAACAAAAATATTGAATCGGCACCTGAGTATCGTGATAGGTATCGAATCTGGAGATGGGTGTATCGTCCCAGCCCTACTATAGATATGTAGGTAGGTAAATGTTTTTCCAACATGCTGGTTTATGTTTAAATATATTAATTACAGGCAAGATCTCCCAGACACTTTTCATATATATTTTTTTAATTTTATTTCAGACATTCATTCATATCTAATGAGGCAAAAACATGCTTCTGTTGGTTGTACATGATTGACGTACTCTAGGTTTGTTTTTGTTTTTCTCTTCTTTCCTTTTTTTTCTTTTACTATTGTTTATGACTGATTGCAAATTTTGTGTATATATATTTTATGTGTCGTGTTCTTTCTTTTTTTTATGATTTGTTTAAATATGGGAGATCTCTGAATAAGCCTTTCAGACTTCCTTCCTCTCCTGCACTGAAATCACTGCTTTTCCTATTCTATGTATTCTGTATCCAAATAATTGAGCAATTGAATAAACTAAACAGCTGTTTTGTTTGTGTTCAAAATGTAATGTTTCCTTCAGTTTAACAACATGTTAGAGCGCGTCGTTTTTTTAAGTTTTGCTTTCACTTTTACAGCGCAGTAGATGCAGCTCGGCCCATCTGCCGCTTTACAATGGAGGAGATAACGACTGATAACGGCCATTTAATCAGCTGATAACATGGGTGATTAAACAGAGATGGAGATAAAACAAGTCTGCATACAAGTTTAGGAAGAAGTTTTAGGCAAAATCCAAACCTTGCGGTGCTTCTCTAAATATACACAGCTGCCTTATTGTGTGTGTGTGTGTGTGTGTGTGTGTGTGTGTGTGTGTGTGTGTGTGTGTGTGTGTGTGTGTGTGTGTGTGTGTGTGTGTGTGCGTGTGTGCGTGTGTGTGATCATCCTGATTATTTCCCATGATAACTGTTCTTTGATCAGAATTACTCATCACGGTTATTCATCTCAGTTTTTGGAAAGAAAATAATGTATTTTTTTCTAGAGTACCACATATATTTAACTATTTTTTAAAGTAGTAGTTGTTTTTGTTTTGCAGTTCTTCTTTGAGGAGCAGCAACAAGCCTAAAGCAAACTGAACAAAATGAACACCAGAAACTGCTCCTTGTTTATGAATTAAAACAATGTTTTCTGCTGCAGACATTGGAACAACTGTTTTGCTTTATAATTTCTAGATGAACATTATTTTCCTCTTTGCTTATCCAAAAGTGATGTTCAGTATCACACTCTGACTTTTTAGTAAAATAAATGAAATGTCACCAGCAGGAATGTTGCCAGAGAGAAAGATTAATAATCATAGAAACACAAAATGTCAACATTATTGGGCTGTCGCCATCATGGCTTTTGGACGTCGCCATCTTGGTTTCTGGCCGTCTCCATCTTGGTTTTTGGCCATTGCCATCTTGGTTTTTGGCCCGTCGCCATCTTGGTTTTTGCCCTGTCGCCATCTTGGTTTTAGGCCTTCTTGGTTTCGGGCCATCGCCATCTTGGTTTTAGGCCATCTTAGTTTCGGGCCATCTCCATCTTGGTTTTTGGCCATTGCCATCTTGGTTTCTGGCCGTCTCCATCTTGGTTTTAGGCCATCGCCATCTTGGTTTTAGGCCATCTTGGTTTCGGGCCATCTCCATCTTGGTTTTAGGCCATTGCCATCTTGGTTTTAGGCCATCTTGGTTTCGGGCCATCTCCATCTTGGTTTTAGGCCATTGCCGTCTTGGTTTTAGGCCATCTTGGTTTCGGGCCATCTCCATCTTGGTTTTTGGCCATTGCCGTCTTGGTTTTAGGCCATCTTGGTTTCTGGCCGTCTCCAACTTGGTTTTAGGCCATCGCCATCTTGGTTTTAGGCCATCTTGGTTTCGGGCCATCTCCATCTTGGTTTTAGGCCATCTTGGTTTCGGGCCATCTCCATCTTGGTTTTAGGCCATCGCCGTCTTGGTTTTAGGCCATCTTGGTTTCGGGCCATCTCCATCTTGGTTTTTGGCCATCGCCGTCTTGGTTTTAGGCCATCTTGGTTTCGGGCCATCTCCATCTTGGTTTTTGGCCATTGCCATCTTGGTTTCTGGCCGTCTCCATCTTGGTTTTAGGCCATCGCCATCTTGGTTTTAGGCCATCTTGGTTTTGGGCCATCGCATCTTGGTTTTTGCCCTGTCGCCATCTTGGTTTCAGGCCATCGCCATCTTGGTCTTAGACCATCTTGGTTTCAGGCCATCGCCATCATGGTTTTAGGCCTTCTTGGTTTCTGGCCGTCTCCATCTTGGTTTTTGGCCATTGCCATCTTGGTTTTGGGCAGCGACCTTTTTGGTTGTGAACGTCACCATCTCGTTGTTTTTTTGACAACGCCGTGGTAGCAACCTGTCAATCACAAGGTAGCCACGCCCTAAAGCATCCTCTGCTTTATTGTCACAAAAATTCACAGGTGTGTAGTTGAGATCAAAATGAAGGTTGAGTTTGGGTGTGGTCCGAGCAAGGGCATCAGAAGTAGGAGGGTAGGAAGTGGGCTCCAACTTTGCAATTTTTATTTTTGTTGAGGTGATTTGCTTCATTGGCCCAGACCTCTGACTTTATGTAAAAACTTGTGACTACCCCTGGTATATACTACAGTATATGGTGCAGCTAAATACTGTAACTTTGCACAGTTGGCCAGCTTGTTAATGTGACTGTAGAGAAGACTTGTCTATGTGGTCAGAGGTTAAAACAGCAGCAGCAGCAGTGTGGTGGCTTGATTCTGTGTGTGTGTGTGTGTGTGTGTGTGTGTGTGTGTGTGTGTGTGTGTGTGTGTGTGTGTCTGTCTCGTCCCTTTGATTTGTTTACACAGCGGCCATCCACAGACACCCAGCCATGCTTGGCCACATTAAACCTCTTCTACTAATCCGTCACCTCGATTAATGCCAGCTACATAACAGACACACGAGTACTGTAAAGCAACACACACAAACACACACGGACACAAGTGCTTTGGCATCCACTGGTTCAGACATGCTAATCTGTCCAACTGCAGATTGGAGTGTGTGGTAGCCAAGGACTGAGCAATCAGAGCAGAACATCACCTCTGGAGAACGCCGGGCAAACAGTACAGTAACAGTTACAGAAAATGAAAATAAAAAGCTACTGAAGCAGTGTAATCACATCGTAAGCTTATTTATTTAGTTTGTGTGTCTTTGTTCAATATTGCCTAGTTGCTGTCTTAATAAATGGCTTTTGGTTCAATAACTCCATAACTTTGACACAGTCTTTCATTAAAATTAACTGGTAATTGTTTTTTTGGCAGTAGCCTTCTTGGTTTTTGGCTGTGCCATCTCGGTTTTGAAACGTCGCCATCTTGGTGGCCTTTTTGGTTTTAAGCCGTCAGCATCTTGGTTGCCATCTTAGTTGCCATCTTTGTTTTGAGCCATCAGCATCTTGGTTTTGGGCCGTTGGCCATTGTTTGCAATCTTAGTTGCCATCTTGGTTGCCATCTTGGTTTTGGGCAATCACCATCTTGATTTTTGGCTTTTGGCATCTTGGTTTTTGTCCGTCGCCATCATGGTTTTAAGCCGTCGACATCTTAGTTGCCATCTTGGTTTTGGGCCGTCGCCATCTTGGTTTTGGGCTGTCGCCATCTTGGTTTTAGGCCGTCGCCATCATGGTTTTAAGCCGTCGACATCTTAGTTGCCATCTTTGTTTTGAGGCATCGGCATCTTGGTTTTAAGCCATCGACATCTTAGTTGCCATCTTGGTTTTTTGGCCGTCGGAATCTTGGTTTTTGGCCATCGCCATCTTGGTGATTTGCTCCATTTGCCCAGACCTCTGACTTTATGTAAAAACTTGTTATTGCTCCTGGTATAAACTATATTGTGTAGCTATATACTGTATGTTTGCACAGTTGGCCAGCTTGTTAATGTGACTGTAGAGAAGACAGACACGGTAACAGTTACAGAAAATAAAGTAAAAAGCTACTGAAGCAGTGTAATCACATTGGGAGCTTATTTATTTAGTTTGCTTTATGTATCTTTGTCCAATATTGCCTACTTACTGTCTTAATAAATGGCTTTTGGTTCAATAACTCCATAATTTTGACACAATCGTTCATTAAATTTAACTTAAGCACCTTTACTCATCATCTAGCAGTTGAAATTAGACTCTAAGAGACCTCGGGAAACCATTTACAGCAGCATAATTAGTTCCACAGGCCAGCTTATTGGATGCAGCGCAGCGCTGACAAGTCCTAAACAATCAAAACAGCCTTAAAACTTAAATTTTAATCAAGCTCTCTTCATTATGCTGCGAATTCTCACCCCTCCTTTAATTCAGAGCCGAGTATCTCGGAGTGTAATTCCGTAATGAGAGTAGGGGAGAAATGACACAATATGTTAATTGCCTCATGCAAGAGGAGCGCAAACATCTAATTTAAGAAAATGAATGTGAGAGGAGGAGCTGCTGTGATAGCGGTGAAGACAGCAGAGGTCAGGAGGCGCTGCCAGCTAACAGCTACACATCAGTGTAATCTGCTCAGAGTGAGGTCTGTCTGAGTCTTCAGGAGGCTGCAAAAGTCTTTAGGACAACTTATTGACGAGGAGCTGTGGCAACATCTGTCTGGGATGTGAACTTGAAAAATGCTCCAGCAAGCTGAGTAAACAAACAAAGTTTTATAGAGCAACAGATGGACGATACGTTTTAGCGTTAATCATCTGTGAGATAGTGAATGAGAAAAACAGTGGCTTATTTATAAAGTGTTGCTCACAGATTCAAATGAATAATTGTCAAATATTGGTCGTATATGGTCTTTACAATTGAGTGGTTCTCAGTGCTATATCCCGGTTGTAGTTTTATATGCTCATCTCTTTCTGTCTTTATTGTTTTCTTGTATTTATTTGTATTTTTAACGTCTCTGTAAAAAGACTTTTCAATGTGCTCTATATAAAGGGTTTGACTTGTGTTAAACTGGATGTTAATATGGCCTGATAGTCGTTTTTTGGACGATATTCATTTGAGCTGAATTGACATGTTTATAATATATTTTGTTGTTGAATTGATTGTATTTTAAACTGCAGGTCTTTTTTACTGCAGCGTGTATAACAACCTCCGGGTCTGAGAAGTGAAGCCAATGCTGAAGTGCCTTTAACCTGCATTCTCTCTAACAGCCAGCAGGGGGCGACTCCTCTGGTTGCAAAAAGAAGTCTGATTGTATAGAAGTCTATGAGAAAATGAGCCTACTTCTCACTTGATTTATTACCTCAGTAAAATATCGTAAACATGAGTTTATAGTCTCAATCGCTAGTTTCAAGTCTTCTTCAATACAGCATGATGTTCACTTAGTAATATCCATATACATATACTACAGCCAAGGCACACACATCAAGGATATAACATCCACATACAGAATATTTAGACATTAAATATGTTTAACTCTTTTGGTTTACATCAGTCTGACAGACTGTGGCTCTACTATACACATACTCAGATTAATAAAACTGAACTCTGTTCTGCTGACAATGCCATAAAAAGTTGTGTTTAAAGTTTTAATTAGTTATTTGATGTGAAGGTAGGAGAGAAGAGAGTGATGAAAAATGTATCTGAAACAGTCAACGGGGAGGAGAGGACCTCAATCTGGTCCTTCTGGCTGGCTGTCTTTCTAGCTTTTCACATGTCTTCTGACTTATTTATCTGGTCGAGAGGCGATATTAGCGGTGGTGGATTTCAAAATGCAACCCCAACAACACACAAACACAGTCTTCAGAGGGGCAACCCTATTACGGAGAACATGGTGCGCAGCTCGTCTCTGCGCATCAGCATTAGAATTTCAAAGTAGCTTTTGATTGTTTGATCTCATATCCAAAAAAAATGATTGTTGGTTATAAAAAGACGTATGAGAAAAAAGCAATTAACATAAAGCCGTGCTTCTATTAATACCAAGTTTTCTCTGTAGTCTTGTGGCTGGTTGTGATCCATAATTAACAGTGAAGAGATCCCATTTTCACCTTCTGCTGCGGTTCCCCACTAGAGCAGCTCTCTGGAGAGCAGAGGGGAGCCAGCAGATGATGCTTCACACTGCAGGAAAAACTAGAAAGAGCTGCTCTATTTCCTCATATTACAACCTGACAGAACGCCCCCACTAACCCAAATCTGTGAAGCAGACCACCCGCCAGTGTGAAGTTACGTTTTTAGCCTTTGAAGTGGCCGCAGTCCCGTCTATTGTCACATTGTACAGACCTTTAATAATTTATGTGCAGCTGAGTTGGAAAAACCAGATCTACGTATCTACGTCTCTACGTGGATGATCCCGGAGAAACCCTGGATTACATTCTATATGGCAACGTTTTTAAAATTCAAATATGAGAGAAGACCACATAAACCGAGACCAAGTCAAGACCAGAGTGTATCGAGACCGAGACAAGGCCAAGACTTTGTGGTGTTGAGACCAAGTCCAGACCAAGACCAAGGCAGGGCGAGTCCCACACTGCATGACACACTTATGATCAAATGTGGAACATGCAAACCACTGAGGCACTCCTCGAATTGATCTGAAAGATCCACATTCCCATAAAAACACCCTCAGAAAACAACTGAAGATTCCTCTTCAGTCACCTCATTTATTGTCGTGTGTATGTATAATAGCGGTGTCACAATCGCGATTCTAAATCGGAAACCATCGACCATCGAAATCACAAGCAGGATTGAAGATTTCTTTTCTTTTCTCAGACCTCGCCCACCTCTGTGCGTTGGAAGGAAAATCCAGCTGTACTCAAGAAATGTAACTCGTGGTTAAAACTAGAAACCAGCACAAAAATCATTATTACCTACATAAGCCACCATGTTCTGAACAGACACATTACATTACAAACACTAACTAAAGGAACATTTGCATTTTGGAACTAAATCATCAAACTGAAACTACTCAGTCCAGCACTCGGACTAGGACTAGGCATGCATGATGGGAAATGTGGGCCGTCCCAGTTGCTACGATACTCAGGGCGCTTCCTGCATGCCTATGGCATTTTACACTGCATGAACTAGTTGGTTAGTTAGTTATTTTTCCTTCCTCATAGCTCTTCTACTCTTACTTGGTTTAACGTTAAGTCGTTGCATCTCCCGAAAGAACAACACCATGGTCAAATTTCAGCTCAATGTTGTTGAATCAGAGCAGCTGATGTTGGTAGCAACAAGCTAGCGGGATGCTGAGCGCCGTCTCTCAGAGCACAGACGGTGTCCAGAGATCTGCCTCCACCCTCAGTGACAAACAGTGATCAGCAGAGAAACCAGTGCGACAGTAAATGACAGCAAAACCATATTTTTGTTGCTTACAGCACACTTGTAATGCACTGCAGGAGGATTTCTGTGTTGTTTGTGTAATGATTATGTACTGAGGAGGGTCACACAGATACTGATATTGAAAACATGCAGCTTTTTATAATGTAGACTGTTGTAGTCTAATTATTGAAACACTTTCCAAATAAAAAGGAAGTTAAAGTTAAATCTTTTCATAATAAAATATAAGAATAAGAATCATTGTGCAGCTCTATTTGGAACAGAAATAAAGCTCCCTATTTGAAAACACACCATCTGATCAGTAATAACAGCTCCTGTGTATTACAATAACAATATCTATATACTAGATAAATCTGGCTGTATTGACCATCTCTCTCTCCGGAGCCCCCGAGGCACCTGACAACTGCAGTTTATCTCCATAATAATCAGGCCGGCACTAAATACATCAACACAAGGAGATGATAAAAACACAGCATTCGGCTCCATTGATTAGCATTGTTAATTTCTCGCTCGGCGGTGCAGGATAAGTGAGGCTGCGGAGCTGACTGGGACCAGCCATGAAGCTAGAAAATAAAAGACTTCATCTCACTGTAGATCTCCCAGCATAAAACTATAAGGTTTTAGTGGAGATGCATGTGTTTGTGAAGTAGTGAGCATCCGACTGGATATATGAGACTTGGATTCTGCTGCACCAGTTGTGTGAGAGTTTGTAAACGGATGTTTTGATATAGTTTTGCTATTTTTAAACGTGGACCCCATTTACTTTAATTCATCAAGACTTTTCTAATTTCTTTAGGTTCTTCGGTCACCGTGGAGGCATGAGAGAAAACAATGAATTCAAGGTATCACAGCGTGAGTAATTAATATACCGATCTGATCTCACAGGAAGACGTATGAAAAGCACGACATTACAAGGACATTACGTTTGTCATGATAACACGTTTGAGCCCTTTTGGGTGTCATTTGTACGCCTCTTTTGCATGTCATTATTACACCACGCAACAAAAATACGATAACGGCCGTAGTTAGGTTTAGGAAAAACATCATTGTTGGGCTTAAAACACGTATTTAAACTAATAAAATGCATGCGGAAACAAAGAAACAGACGTTGGCCCACACTAAGATATTTTTCAAATCTTACCAGATGTGTAAAATGTGAGAGAGCCCACACATAACGACATGTTGTGTTAAATTTAACAGTTTTGACTGAAACAGCACACCTGAACACTAACAGTTTCATTCATGAATAACAAGAGTACACACTAAAAAAACAAAGATCTCGCAAAATCTCTGGCGATCAAACGGGACTTTAGTGTAAACTAACATGGCGGACGACGGGAAGGAAAAATTATTGATGTTAGTTTTTACTTTGTACTGAAAATTGACAAAGGATGGAAGGATGAAGCCATGGAGACACGTTAAATAAATAATCAGCAAGTTGGTCCTCCATCTCTGAGCTCCATCTTACTACTACTTTATGCTTCACGTTTTGCATTCGCTCATGCATTAGCTGCAGCCATGACGGCGGCGTCTGTCCTTCCTTCTTCAGTCAGCTTGGTTCTCTATTGGCTATTGTTCTTTCCCATGTGACTGCGTCATCGGCTGTCCTCGGGGTTCCCAACACACAGAACAGGAGATCCCATCAGAAATATAGGAATGAATATAGATCGGAGCGGCCAGGTTGGACTTCAGAGCCGATCGGAGGATGTAAAAAAACATCTCAAGATTCCTCACACCACAGGAACATCTGGAAAGATCATCTTTAGAACCATCAAACAATCGGGGCTTTGCTGACGATCGACAGGAGGAATCATGCCAACATCAGCTTGATTCTAGTGTAGTGTGTACTGTGTTTGTTGGACCCGTCCACCTCCCCTCCCTTCACCATCAGCAGTCTCTCTCTTTTTATTCCACGTCACTAGCTCTGAGCGGAGCATATCAGAACGGCGTTCTTATCACACGCAAAATAATTTGTGATTACCGTGTCATTTATTCACCATTTAATACGACCTGGCTGGATATACAGAGAGTCATTTCGGGAGTGAAGCACTCCTTTAAAGGAACAATCTGACATGTTGTACATGTGTCTGCCTGCAACAGGATGTGTTCCTGTTCCAGTGAAAGGGCTCCTCCGCTGACACTCTGCTTATTAACATAGTCTGCATCGTGGCTCGCTTGCTTACAGCGGTTGGTTTCAGTGATGACATTTTTAGAGCAGCTAAAAGGACAAATCCAGAAAGAGTTTCCCCGTAATGTAACAACTGAGTGGTGAAGAAAATGAAATAAGTACATTTTTTTGAAATGTCATGCTCTCCCTCTAAGCTTGGCTGAGTACCATTACTCAGTGAAATCTGTGAAATGTTATTTTTTTTCTTCAGTCAGCCGCTGCTTGAGCTGCCCTAAAGTGAGAGATCACACTTTGAGGGCATTTCATTTGCTTCCTTTATGCCATTCTAGATGAATTAATTATGTGATGAAAAAAAAACGTAACATTAAGTGCAGATGATGATGGGAAGAAAGTAAAAGTTTAATCGCCACAGTTCCTACAGTGATGATTTCTCCCTGGAAGGCAGAGGTTTCCATTTATTAGATCCTCTGTTATCTAAAGGGAGAGATGGTATAAAAGAAAGAAAACAGCCCTCAGGAAGACGGAGGGAGAGAGACGGAGAGTGAGTGAAAGACGGAGAAGAATAGCGGGGATTCTGGGTAAATAAGCCAACAGTGCAGTAAATGCAGCATTGCGGTTCACTGCTGTGATATGAGACCGGCTCTCATAAATAATGTAGGCGAGTGTTGGCCGGCCTGCCAGGAGCCGGTGCACTGCTCCTCACAACGGGGAAACAACGCTAAACAAACACTGAGCTGGTCGGGTCACAGGTGGATAAACACAGGTATCTATCACTGCACTGGAAACATGGATACATAACATGCACGCCTACGTGCACAAATACAAACAACTGAATAAAACATGTTCATATGCAAATACAATAATCTGTTTATTCCTCACATATGTGACCTTTTAAATCAGGATCATTATTGCAGTTTATTGTTTTGTTTTAAACTGTGACTCGTCGGGATTATCAGTCCTGTGAGTCGCCGGTATCGTCAGTCACGCTGACACAAAGAAACACTGTCTTAATTTGCAGTCGTATTTCTGTCCACCTGACGAGTCCAAGAAGTCCAACATTTACTCCCCTTACAAATACAGCCACCTAGAGTTTCCCCTCCAAGCTGGCTGCCAGCCGGTTTCCAGCTAACTTCCAGCCGCTGGGAGCTTTAGTTAGTAGAAGTAGCGCCGATTAATGTTGGTCCTCTCCGCAGTCTCTCCGCCGGCAGCCGAAATGACACATTTGCATAATGGCCGTATAATGGGAACTAATTTGTACGCTAATATTCACTCACATGCACTTATAATCACTCATAATCACACTAAGGTACGCAGTCCCACAGTATTCATCACATCATACGTGCTATACGCATATATAATTAGGGCTTTATGGAATAGTCCGACGCTTTCATTCATAACGTTGACATTTGAATTACTATTGTAAATAAATTACAGAAACATCGTGTGCAGTAGTCCACCTTCTCTCAAACTTCAGTCCAAAAGTCAAAATGTATTGAAAAAAGATCGATATAACCATTTAAAAAAAAAAAAAAAACATTAAAAAAGGATTTTATCTATTGAAATATTCTGCTTCGATCCATATTTGCTGGCATTTAGCCTTTCAAAAACAACATTTTGTTCCTGTACTTTTGCTTCTCCATGGACAGTTACTGCATCGGGTGTCTATACTTTTTCTAAAAATGTGTCACATGAAAATAGCACATTTTCCACTGCTAAGACTGAACCAGTTTTATGTAGTTTCTAACTGTTAGATAAGCTGTGAGGGGGCTGCGCATCGACTGATGTCATTCCTGTGCTATGGAAACACAGCGACACAGCCTGAGTCGTCACAATGCGCTAAAGAGATGGAGCCTGATGAGGCGTTAACGGCCGATCAGCATGAACAAAAGGATACAGATGCTCTTTTGCGTGGGATTTGGAGAAACTAGTAAGTAATAAAAAATTCTGACTTACAAGTTATTTTAACAATTTGCAGCGTGAACACAAACGTACTATGACTATACGTGACTATAACTACACTCCCGTGCACTGTTTCCTTGATTTGAGCTTTCTTACCAGGCTGCAAAGACGACAACAAAGATTATGAATCCTCTTAATTGAAGCCGATTTTTTTTTTTTTGAAAGACCATAAAAGTAACATAACACGTTGCCAACATTTACATACTGAAAGTTAATTTGCACATGAAAGCAGCAGCGCTTTCTGCATAATGGCAGAACGGCAGCCGTGGCAGGAGGGGACCAGAAACCAACAAGTGTATTTAAGCACAATAGTTCCCCGCGGAGCGAGTGTGGATTACACCAATAAAAACAGACTATTATCTTTGCTGCTCATAAGCAACACTGATTCCTCCCTGATGACTCAAACACAAGAGGAAAAACATGGATAAAAGTCAGGAAGCGACTGTGGCGTTATTACCGAGAATAGATCCAGAACGAATCAAAGAGTGGGGCTGGTGGTGAGCTGATGTGGGGGGGGTCAGGAGTGAATATGAAATGATGTGGCATCTGTTGACGCTTTAAGTGATATATCACTCCATTCCACTTCGTTTAGCATCACTTCGTCTCAGTTAATTGGTTCATGAGGAGCACTAATTAAGGGGGATGGCCTTGTTTATCGTCACGGCAACGCTCATTAAGGGGAGATTTTTTTCTTTTCTTTTAGGAGTGGTGACATTAACCCACCCTTCACAACTGTTCAGGGGGGGTGTCAGTGTATATGTACTCTCATCTTCGATGTGGCAGCTGCATTTAACAGCTCATGTGTAGCAGACACAGCGTGACGCCACATGTGCCGTAAACACACATTATTACAGTATTATACATACAGTACACACACACACAACCACACGTGAGGTGATCATGTCCTACCTCTCTACGTCGTGACGCCCAACAGGTCTGTTTGACTTTCCAAACCACGGCAGCGACAAGCAGCAGAGACAGGAAACAGCTGCAGAGAGGAGACGGACACAAGGTTTATCAACCATCAATCAAAAATCAATCATTCCTTCGTGCTGCATGAACAAAAGTACGTAAACAAATATACATGTCAAGCAGAATGAGATGATATGTCTCGTATGATATGTTACGAGAAGTCCAGCAACATGTGACAAGGTTCACTTGTTACAAACATACAGTCTTTTCAAAATTATAACTTAACTTAAATAATAAAAAAAATAACTTCCGTCTTCACAGGAAACTATTTAGTTAGGGTTAGGAAAAGATGGTGGTTTGGGTTAAAATAACTACGCAAGTGGCATAACTTGAGTATGTAAGTTACGTGACAAATAAGTCAACGTTTGGGTTAAAGATTAGGGCTGAACTAACTATTATTTTTGATTAATCTGTTGCTTCTTGATTAAGTTGTTTGGTCTATAAAATGTCAATCAGTGTTTCCCGTAGCCCAAGATGACGTCCTCAAATGTCTTGTTTTTTCCACGACTCAAAGATATTCAGTTTACTGTCACAGAGGAGGAAAGAAACCAGAAGATATTCACATTTAAGAAGCTGGAATCAGAGAATTTAGACTTTTTGTCTTAAAAAAAATGACTCAAACCGATTAATGGATGATCTAAGAAGTTTGCGATTCATTTAATAGTTGACAACTAATCAATTAATCAATTTGTGGTTGTAGCAGTTAAAATAACTCCAGAAGTGGCGTTACCTAAGTATGGAAGTTACGTGACAAATAAATCAACGTTGACTTCTGGTTTCACACGGGACATGAACGCCGGTCTCCTTGTTAAAGTCTGGTGCTTATTGACCCATCCATCCACCCCGACCTCCTCCCCACACGGTGTCCCTCTATATACTTTCTGGTTCATGATTTTATGGGATATATACGAATTACAGTGCATTACTTTTCATAGGTACAGCTACGAACGGTGTATCAGACCAGCCTGAACCACGTGACCTCTGGCTTTTCTTGGTAAGTCGATCAACATTCAACCTTTTAATGGGGCAAAAAGTGAAAAAGTTTAGGAGTCACTGCTTTAGATTTCATTTGGGTGGAAACTTTAGATTTAATAAAATGTTACAGGCATAATTATACAAGCCGTCGTCCAATAATAAGACACTACAGCTAACAGAGGAGGCTACTGTTGACGAGACATAAACAGAACAAAACAAATCAATACTAATTAAAAATAAACACTAGAAAACACATGAATGTTAATAACATGTCTTCATGCATATATTGTTCTTTGTAGTTGTCCCTTTGAAAATATGTTTCTGTACGTCTCTAAACCATGATGCAATTATTGGGCAATTTCTCCACAAGTCAGGGTCCAGATAATAGAATCATTTAAATAACATGTATTTCATACTCTTTGTAGTTCTTAAAAACACCTTCCAGTGCTAAAAGACAAAAAAAAAGAACCACAATACAACCATAGAGCAGCGTGTTCACACTGGTGTACTGTCCTCCAGCTCCAGTTTCCGGAGAAAAAAAAAGAGGACAAAGTAGAGAGAGAGAGATTCTCAGAAGATTTGTGGCGAGATAATAAAACCGCGGTGACCACAGGCAGCTGGGGATTTTAGGACAGCAAAGGGCAGCGAGAGGTCAACGAGCGACACGATGCTCTCTAACAAAGAACAAAATCTCAGAGACACACACACACATACGCAGCCTGGAAGTCCGATGTCTGGAGGGCAAAGTTATCTGGCCAAACACAAAGATCCTCTCTCAAGCAGAACTTCTGACAGCCAAAAGACTTAACAACAGGAAGTCCCTGAGAAACTGCTGAGGACGGCAGCTCTGAAACAATCCTCCTCTTCATCTCTGTGTGTGAAGATGACAGTGTTGTAAAGGGTATTAGTGCCGTAATGAGCGTGACATTTTCAGAGCTCGGTCTGCTGAAGAGGCTGCAGTCACGACCTCTTCTGTCCACAGACGACCTCTCAGCTGCTCTCTGACTCCCCACAACCAGGAAAACCCCCCTCCGCTGATGAAGAGGAGGACAAGATCATCAACGGCATCCGGTTTCTACACTCCAACTAATGACTACTTCCAAGATGATGTGAAAAGTTTTCATTGAATAGACTTGAAAACACCCCAACAAGGTAAATATGAAGACTTAAATATTTAATTGTGATTAATGGCAAACTAATTGCACTTTTTGTATCTGTTCAAAATGTACCTTAAAGGGAGATTTGGCAAGTATTTAATACTCTTATCAACATGGGAGTGAACAAATATGCTGCTTAATGTAAATGTATGTATATATTTATTTTTGGAAATCAATTAACAACACAAAACAATGACAGATATTGTCCAGAAACCCTCACAGGTACTGCATTTAGCATAAAACAATATGCTCCAATCATAACATGGCAAACTGCAGCCCAACAGGCAACAACAGCTGTCAGTGTGTCAGTGTGCTGACTTGACTATGACTTGCCCTAAACTGCATGTGATTATCATAAAGTGGGCATGTCTGTAAAGGGGAGACTCGTGGGTACCCATAGAACCCATTTACATTCACATATCTGGAGGTCAGAGGTCAAGGGACCCCTTTGAAAATGGACATGACCATTTTTCCCCCGACAAAATTCCTTCCTGACAAGCTAGTATGACACGGTTGGTACCGATGGGTTCATTAGGTTTTTAGTCTCATATGATGCCAGTATCTTCACTTTGGCTTTAAAACTGAGCCGCTACAACCTCCGAAAGATCGATTGTGTTAACTTTGATAGCCCTACTAAGTATTAAGTATAATTTAACATAAAAAATGATGAAATGAAATGATAAAAACAACAATAACAAACTATTCAAAGACCCCCTGAGGCTTTTTTGGGGCAAGTTTGGAGGGGATTGGAGGAGTAGTGGGACACAAAGGTTTTTTAGGAGAATATTAACTCTAAATAAAAATGTATATTAAATTATTTCTTATACCAAAAAAATAAAGTAGGGAGTTGTCTACTTTTTTCAACCCCGTCTGTAGATGTTCCTGTTTTTTGGACTGCATGCACTCTCAACCAGCTCCACCAATAAGTTAGATCAGGCTGTAAGTAAATACATCGTCGCACCACTCGCTGCTTCTTCTTGAGCTCATTGCTTTGAGTAGTAACTGAAGGCCACTCTGGTGATCATGTCAACATGTTTTATGAACTCTTCTTCTCATCTGGTGGCTGATACATTTAAGAAAGAGACTCAATCTGAATCAATACAAAGTGAGGGACGACATGTCCCAGCTTTCTCCAGTGGAGATTACACCATGATGGAGTCTCACATTTTACCAGTTAAACTGACATTTCAGTGCCTTTAGTGGTGTCCCTCATCATCATCATCATCATCATCATCATCATCATCATCGTCGTCTTCACCTGGGATATGAAAATGTCACAGATGTTCACACTATCAAAGAAAATGAGCTCAGAACTTACAATCATTTCTACAGACTTTGAGTAACACTTGACCCTTCTGCCGTGTTAAGCCGATCTATTCGTCTGGATTCTCGTGTGGCGTGGACTCGGCATAAGTTTGCCATGTGTTGGTCTGTGGACGATCATGCTACAGGGGAAAGATGTTGTACGCTTTGACTGACGATGGGAAATAGATTCAGGGCTTCCCGACTGAAACTAGTTGATTTTGTATGCCCTGTAGTGGGAGGGGGGGTAGTAGTGAGTTTATTAGGATGTTTAGATATGTAAAGTAGCCATCTGGTACACAGATGAACTTCAGCTCACTTAATTCACTTCCTCATATGCTGAAGTGAAAAACGCGAAGATAGACATGTTAAAAAAAAAAGCAGTTCGAAGAAGACGAATCCTCGGGGTGATGAATGTTGAACACGAAGAGGAGGCCTCCTGCGTTTCTCTACACTGGGAGTTGATTTGCTGCTCGTGCAGATGGAAAGCTGTTTCCGATCTGTAGTTCATGTTCAACGAATAGCTTATTGATTTCTCTCTCTCTCTCTCTCTCTCTCCGCCCGCTGGGGTTCACATGTTTTATTGTGTTCTCCTGCATGTGTGTGCTCTTTTGTTGTTGCTTGTTTAAACCGAACCCACCGCAGAACTTAAAAGAGCAGGAACACAATCATGAACTCTCACACGGAGCCCGGTCCCTGGATGTTTAATCAGTTCGATTGCTATTACCTGTGGCTCAACAGTCTTAAAGCTGAACCTATCAACAGGCTCAGTGGAGTGTTAACAGACCCACAGGACAGACCCAGCAGCCTCCCCCCTCCTCCTCCCCTCTTCATCCTCCTCCCTAATAACTTGGTAATAGCAACAATTAGCCAACGCGCTCCATTGGTTAGATGGCTAAGCTCGGGCCCTGTGGCCCATTAATGGAGAGCTGAGGTAATGCGGACTGAACGGGGGGATGTTGGGCCTGATTGGATTTGAATCCCGGCCAGCGGAGGTTTCTGGAGGTAACGGTTGGAGGATGGAGTTACTGACTCGATTTGTTTCTGCTTTAATTGTTCTGGGGAATATTCCTGGCACATCTGGTGAAGATGAGCACAAGCAAGTGGAAGGATTCTGAAAATTGGATAATTTATCATAATAATAAAGTCGATTTATATTGCACTTATAACAACCAGACAAAGTGCTTTGCAAACAGACAACACAAAAACAACTGAGGAGACGATACAGGATTTTATCGCAGACCGCAACGAAAACACAATAAGTTGATTGTGGGGAATTTCCACTATTGTATAATCCTGAATTGTTTTAACGCTACTAATTTCTTTCATACATTAACACAATCGATCTTTCGGAGGTTGCAGCAGGCTCAGTTTTAAAGATAGAATGAAGATACTGGTGTCATATGAAACTACAAAACCTAATGAATCCATCGGCACCAACCGTGTCAGACTGGCTTGTCATGAAGGAGGTTAAACAACGCTCCAAGGTTACGCTACATTTTGGCAAGGATAAACTGTCATGGCCATTTTCAAAGGGGTCCCTTGACCTCTGACCTCCAGATCAGTGAATGTAAATGGTTTCTATGGGTACCCACGAGTCTCCCCTTTACAGACATGCCCACTTTATGACAATCACATGCAGTTTGGGGCAAGTCATAGTCAAGTCAGCATACTGACACACTGACAGCTGTTGTTGCCTGTTGGGCTGCAGTTTGCCATGTTCTGATTGGAGCATATTGTTTTATGCTAAATGCAGTACCATATTTGCATATTTGTCCACTCCCATGTTGATAAGAATATTAAATACTTGTTAAATCTCCCTTTAAAGTTCATTTTGAACAGATAAAAACTGAGATTAAACTACGGTCACTCTGAACTACGTTTCCCACCATGCCACACAAAGCAGCTACTCTACCGGCATCTACTGCATGTATAACAGAAGAAGAAAAAGAAGACGACAAACGATCATATCATACCTAAAAAGAAATGCAAATCAGTGCAAGTCGTGGCGCCAAACGTACGAGACGGTAGCGAATCTCCAGAGAATTCTGAGGTAACTATTGATTCGCTGTTTGGTATTAGCATATTAGTGCATTAGCTCTACACAGTGTAAACCCTGCTGGAACAAACAGGTGACTCTGGGCTATGTAAAGGTGATGTAAGGCCATAATCACAACTGTTGTGAGTCCTTAAATGCACTCTAAAGTACATAACACTGCTCCTGAAGAGAAGAAGGGTTCAAATCTTCATATCGGAGCTGAGGAAGTTAGAATTGACTCCACATCCGTCCTGCTCCTCGGTGTCTCGCTGTGCTTCTTGTTTATGTTTTAACAAATAAATCAACTCCAAAACCTGAAGCCAAATAAAAGATATGAGAACAAATGTCCACAGAGGCTCCCGGTGGAAGTGGACGTTGATAGGGAAATGAAGTGGGCGAGCTCGGGGAGCCACTAAGTGCTGAGTATAGCGTCTCTTCTGTTTTGGGAAAGAGAGAGAGAGAGAGAGAGAGAGAGAGGAAGAGCGAGAGAGAAACTGATTGCTAATCAAGCGAGCGAGAGCTGGGAGTAATTGGACAAAGCTGAACTGCAGTGTCACCAATTAGCATTTGAGACTGTGGAGAGCGGAGACATAAATGCTGTTTAATTATGGCCATTTTCCTTTTTTCTCTTCTTCATTTAGAGATGAGATAGAATACATGAGGAGGACGGACGGAGGGAGAGGAGGGGAGGAGAGCGGGAAACTTTTCTACATCTTTGTGGAAGGCCATTTCACAGCCAATCAGGGAGACACAGGAAGAAGAAACCACGATGTGTTTTACGAAACCTAACCAAGTAGTTTTGTTGTGTTTTTGTTTTGTTTAACAATTTAAAACTGTTTAAAACTGTGACCGTAATCTGGGAGAAAATAGTGTCTCTTTGTGGTTGTTACACATTTCTCTCCAGTTTTGTGTCTCCGTGGTCATTTTGTGACACTTTGTAGTTGTTTTGTGTCTTTTTGTGGCAATTTTGTGTCTCTTTATAGTCATTTAGTGTCTCTTTGTGGTCATTTTGTGTCTTTTTGTAGTCATTTTGCGTGTCATCTCTGTGGTTGTTTTGTGTCTCTTTGAGGTCATTTTGAGTGTCTTTGTTGTCATTTTTTTGTAGTCATTTTGTGTCTCTTTGTAGTCGTTATTTGTCTCTGTGGCTGTTTGGTGTCTTTTTGTAGTAATTCTGCGTCTCTCTGTAGTCATTTTGCATGTCTTTGTGGTTGTTTTGTGTTTCGTTGTGGTCATTTTGAGTCTCTTCCCGGTTGGTACGTGTCTCTTTGAGTGACATTTTGCAGGTGAAGACCAGAGGGGACCCTGGGCCTGTACCCGGTAGGCCCGTTCAGTAATCCATCCATGATTCTCTTCCCTCCCACTGCCAGACGACATCTCATCACTGAGCCTTCTGCCTACAGGCTCTCTCTCTCTCTCTCTCTCTCTGTCTCTCTCTCTCTCTCTCTCTCTCTCTCTCTCTCTCTCTCTGTCACACACACACAATAGGAGTCATGACTCAGGCTCTTTGGCACTCTGGCTCCTGACCACATCAGCACAGTGGAGCCAAAAGACACGCGCGCGACGCAACTGTCAACCAGGCGGACTGTCCTCAGTGCGTCAGGGGTCTGTGGCGACGTCCAACCCGACCCGTCTCCAAACACAGAGCCCGTCTTGTTTAGCAGGCTTTGTGGGTGTGACTTTTTTTTTACTATAATCACCATTCATATCTATACAACAAATGTCTTTATGACTAAATTGTTTATAATTTTGCTCTCAAAGTTCACCAGAATGATGCATTTAACTTTAAAATGCAGCCTACACAATTTAGTTTATATCACTGTATTTTTTTCATATCGCAATATTTATAAATATCACAAAGAAGAAATATTGCAAAGTCAGTTTATTCCAACATCATGCAGCTATAATTTGTACATTAGCAGGAATGTAGAACAATGTGGACGTGAAAGCAGTGCTCTGATTATTTAAATATTTAGTGACTAAAATCAATTAATAATCGTGATAAGTAATGGGAATACGCACATAATCATGCAGCCCTACTTCACAGGAAACAACTTGGTTAGGTTTAGGTTAACATCGTGGAAGTGGCGTTACTATACGGACGTTACGGGACAAATAAATCAACGTTTGGGTTAAAATACGGAAGTTACCTAACTTAAATACGTAACTTCCTGGTTCATGATTAGGTGGATTATATAATTTGTAGGATATATACGAATTGCAGTGCATTACTTTTCGTAAATATAGCTACGAACGGTGTGTGAGATCAGCCTGATTACATAGATTACACAGGTTTGTTTGACTGTGTGTTAATATATTATAATAAAATATATTGATCAAAGCCGATTTAAGGACTAAGTGAAAAAAACAGCTTTCTTCTTACACTGTAACTGAGGCGTAATGCTGCTATTATATAAGTAAAGACCTGAATACCTTTTCCAGCCCAGAACAAAGCATGCACGTTACATTATATAACCAGGGCAGCAAATAAACCAACAACAAATAGAAACAGAGTCATGTAGTTGTAGCACATGACCTTTTCTCACTGAGAGTCTGGTGCAGTGCAGCAGAGAGCAACTCATAAACAGAGCAGTGACTAACACACACACACACACACACACACACACACACACACACACACACACACACACACACACACACACACAGAACACCACACCGAACTCTCCCGGCAAAACTTGACACTGTCCCCTACTGATGACATCATCCCACCACGCTGGCCTAAAGGTCGCTGATGTCCAGAAGCCGGCCCTGGGCACAAAAATGGCTCACTCCCTCGCATGGCTGCACAGTCTCACACACACACACACACACACACATACACATATATACAGGAAACAAAATGCACACACACACACACACACACACACACACACACACA